>VMDR010033282.1:0-11413 GCA_007922815.1 Macrotus californicus
ATTGAGAATTAATCCTGCCCTCTAGTGGTGCTTAATAAATGTTAGAGTATACTGAAAACACCACTTTGTTGCTACAGCAAATCTCACACACATATTTGAGTACAAACACTAAAACCTTATATGTTGCATTAGCAAACTGTCATGTTAAACTAATGGTTTTTGATATTGTTTGGGACATTTCATTCCATTAGATATTTAGTAAAACAAATGTACTACATGAGAAGTTTTCATGTGTCTCTGCTTATGAATGCATTACCAATATGCATTATCAATATTGAATTAGATTCCTTGATGGAATCTTCTTCCCATTGGAATTTCATAAAGATACATGTGTACTAGAACACAAAGACATAAATCCTAAAATTTCGGACCATGCGTTTTTTTAGATAAGCACCTACTTTTACCTATGGCCATCATAAAAAAAAAATCAGAGCTAGCCTCTAGTTATAGAATTACAACATTGAGATCTATTAAGTATTTTAGAAAAAACTATATTGATCACTCCATTTCAATGTGATATGTGCACAGTAGGTTGGCTGGTTGGCTGGTTGGCTCATTGAAAGCCAGAACTAGATGACAAACTGTTTTTGCCTTTTGTTCAATGTGACTTCCCATTTACCACCTACAGGGATGGTTTTCTATGATTAGAGCCATGTCATGTCCATATCCTAATCCTGAGACTCTCTGAACAGGCTCTTTTACAGAGCTCCCCAAATCTAAGGACTTCGAGATGGAAAGAGCCCCCTGGGTTACCTGGGTGGGCTCAAATCAATCACAGGGTTCCTTCTGAGAGGAAGGCAGGAGGGTCAGCGTCAGAAAAGGTATGTGACCACATAGCAGAGAACAGAGATTTGAAGACCCTGCACCTGGAATGTGGGGCCATGAGCCAAGGAATTCAGACAGACTCTCTGAACTGGGAAAAATGAGGAAGCACAATCCCCTCTATGCTCCAGAAAGAACACGGTCCCTGCCAACCCATTTCAGACTTCTGATCTCAAGAACTGTAACATAATAAATATGTGCTGTTTGAAGCCACTAATATTTTGCAGTAATTTGTTAGAAACGATAGGAAATGAATACAACCCTAACTGGATTTTTAAGTCCATGAAGTATGAAATTATTTCTTCTCTTTTACTTATTCCACTGATTGCCAAATTATGATGCTGAATGCCCAGTCTCAGCATCATCTGGGCACTTACTAAAAATACAAATTAATGTATTCCAACCCTAAAAGACTTTATCATAGACACCTTGGGAGGGACTAAAAAATCTGTTCTCGGAAGCCTTAGTAAGTAATGAATACTAAGTCTGTGAACCCTTACTCATATGAAGTATTTCCTTTACCTGATACAGAGAAGAACACAGAGTAAGGAGGTAAATATATATTTTGATACTCAGAATTACTGCATTTTAAAACAATCAACATCTTGATTCTCACTCCAAAATATAAATAGATTATGCAGTTTAAGTGTACTGAGGATGTCTTCAGTGAAAATATAGGGATCATGAAAATTCCCCTCTCCTCTACACACTCCCCATTCAGATAGGATATGGGGCGAAGAAGAGGTTAATGGAGGACCTGGATGGGTAGTCTGCATGCTTCCCGACCTCCCAGAACAGACTGAGAGGTAGTAAGCAAGAGCAATTTTTTTCATTAATAATAGCTGTATTTAATGGATCAAATCCATGAATTAGTGTTCTAAAGAATAATACTAATGATCTTACTTTTGGTTCTTTTTAAATTACCTAGGTGTATAGGATTAAAATATACAGATTGTTCATGCCACAATGATTATTTCTACAACGTGTGTTTTAAAAAGCTTGCAGGATATTTTATGAAGATTTTAGAGGATGAAAACATTAGGATGACAGATATCACATGTCAGTGAACTTGCAGGGATTAGAACTATGTCTGGTCATTGCATATGTCTAAGGTGGCTGAATTTAAGAAGAGGAATACCTGAAGACCTAGTGGATGCTGATGCCACTTTCTCCCACACATTTCCAAAGGAAGACAGTTAATTTGGTCATTAATTTGGAAATTAGTCTAAGGTTCAATAAAAGAAGTAAAAAGTTGGCAAAGTAAAACATAATCAGCAAAGGTGAAAATTTCCAGTAGGATATTTTAATCTGCAAGAACATTGAAAGCATTATTTTTCAGTCAGAGAAAAACACCTTTGGAAAGATTAAATGAAAGTGAGGGGAAAATGCATTTTAATTACTTGGCGTCTGCTACACAAAGAGAGAAAGAGAATTTCATGTGGGGAAGTCAGCCAATATTTTACAGAATATAGGAAAGTAATGCAATTCACATTGCCATAGATATAATTTAAAACGGCTGAGAGTCTACAGATGAAGCCTAAGTGGATGTTATTTGGAAGATGGGCTAACTCAGGAAAGTCTTCTGGCACAATTAGAAGCCATTATTTCTTATTTCTTCAGATTTGGTTCCATTAGTAAAGTGAAATTCGCATCGTGTTAACACATTAAAAAGGCAGAAACCGCTGAGGAGAGGGAGAAGTAAATACAAACCATCTGAGCATAGTCATATTTTATAAATAATTTTTAGTCACAATAGTAGACACTAAGACATTGTCATTGTATTTATCTTAATTGTATCTTCAAAAAGTCCCTTGGAAGAGGTTAATCTAAATGGATCCAATGTTATGGACTATTCTAATTTTTGCTGGAAAAGAGCACACATATGAATGAACATTTATTTCCAAATAAGGCAGAGAAAACAAAATCCACAGAGGTTAGCAACTTCCATTTTTCAGTGTATTTGCAATATGTACGTTAAAAATCTAGTGAGAACCTCTTAAGTACTGTGATGCATTACGTACTACTAAGTAAGGGAGGTTTGGGGTCTTAAAATCCCCCCTACATGGCAATTCACCAGTTTCTAGAAGGAAGAGCAGGGAGAGGAAGGAAGAGATTGCAGGGACAGTCTAGGAGCGAGAGGAAGGGGCAAATGAGAAAGAAACTGGATATTCAGGACCGACACGCCCGTAAAACCACGTGCTCCGGGCTGCTCTGTGTACTGCGCTTTCCTCGCTGAGTGGGCTTGTGTTTGCTGACTTGTTGAGTGGCCAATGCCAATCTTTGTTCCTTTCTGTTTTCCAGTCATTGATCCAATCATTCTTACATAATCCAATAATTGTGGGGTTTTTTTGGTCAGGTGGTTAAAAAACGAGAGACACACTCATATTCAGATGCTTTAGCTCATTGACCCAAAACGCTTTACCTAATCGTTCCAATTTTTCCCTTTACTCATGTGCAAAATGAAGAAAATTGTATCTTTCATATAGGATTGCTCAGGGAATTGTATGAAATATTTCATGTGAATCATTCAGCACAGTACCAGGAATATAGTAACCAACAAATAAATAATAGATTTTCAATGACGATGATGATGATGATAATAAAGAAGGTGATACTATGTCCTTGGAAGTTGCATACCAAAGAGGTAAAGTGACTTCATCAAAGCTACTCAGCTAATGAGTGACAGAGCCAGCCTCAGTTAGTGACAGTTGGATTTGAATGCCATCCATTCAGTTCATCTTATGTGCCAGGCACTGTGCGAAGCACTTTCTTTCTATTTTATCTTGTAATCTTCAAAGGCAATTGTGACCTCAGTACTATTATCATTAACATTTTGCAAAAGAGGAAACTGAGTCCCAAGAGATAGAATAACGTGCCCCAGGTCACATGGTAATGGGTGGTGTTTAGGAATTAAACTGAGGGGATCTGATCAGCAGCTCCCGGTTTTCATCGTGAGCACCTTCTGCCAGAAACAGCCACACATGCTGTACAGGTGGCACTCAAAACTATTAGGGACATGCGGGGTTCTCTTCCACAGATAGGGCACAGAATTATGGCATTAAAGATGCTTTCCGGTGTTGGCTTTAAGGGGAAAGAGTTATAGAAAAGCTATAACTTTTTATTTCAAATTTTGATTTGGTGTTTTCCTTGGACAAATACATTTTGAAAAGAAAAAATATATATAAGTTATTTAGCTTTCAGTGTCTATTGGAAATTGGAAGTTTAAAATTTTGAGGAAATCTAATTTGTCAGTTTGCTATTTTACAAACCAGGCTTTTGACAGTATATTTAAAATATGCCTTGCCTAACTAAGGCCAAGTCCAAGTATCTTTCCAATTTCTTTCTACAGTTTGTAAAATTTTAGGTGTTAAATTTGGATCTGTGATCCATTCTCAGTGAGTTATTGTACATGGTACAAGGTTGGTACTGAAGTTCATTTGTAATGTGAATATCCAATTATCTGACTCTCATGTGTTGAAAAGACTTTTCTCACTGGGGTGCCTTTGTGCCTTGGTTGAAAATTAGTCATCCATATGTGATTAGGACTATTTAGGTGCTCTCTGTTCTGTTCCATATTCAATTTATCTATCTTATGCCAATGACACTGTCTTGGTTAAGGTAGTTTAAAATAAATCTTGAAAGTAGGTAGTGTTAAGGGAAGGGTCATCAAAGAACATGTGTTTAGGACCCATGGACAAAGCCAAAGGGGAAAAGGATGGAGCGTGGGAGGCAGGGGTGGGTGGAATGGTGGACAGTGGTGGTGGGAAAATGGAGACAACTGTACTTTAATGACAATAAACAAAAATAAAAATAAAAATTCTGGAAAGAATAAAAAAAATTAAAAGCAGTTTTTGGCTATTCTAGGTTCTTGGCATTTCCACATGTATTTTAGAATTCATTTGTCAATTTCTGAACACAGACTCTAATTTTTGAACAGTTTTAGGTTTACAGTAAAATTGAGAGAAAGGTACAGATCCCCTATATTCCCTCTGTTGCTAAACATGCAAAGCTTTCCCCATTATCAGCGTGCCCCACCCGAGAATGCATTGATTACAATCGACGAACTTCAACTGTGATACATTATTATCACCCACAGTCCAGAGTTTACGTTAGTTTAACTTTGAAGTTTTCATTGATAATCTTTCAGTAATAATTTTTACATTAAGTGAATTAAGTGCCTTGAGTAGAAGCTGCTCAAAAAATAATTATGCTATTAGTGTTGTAGAGAGTATCATAGTTTATAAGGAGCTGTTACATATAATCACTTTTAATCGGCACACGATTAAACTAGTTGTTAAAGGTACTTCTTACGTAGACGAGAAAACTTCTGATTCAGTTAGTTGTCTACTATTACATATCATGTGGGGTGTATCCAATACTCAAACCCAGATGTGTTTAGGAAATGCCTTTTGATCATAGTGTCAGTGATAATTTCCATAACACAAGCAAGAAACACATCAAAAGTGAGTATGAATGGCATTTTCACCAAAGCACATCTTTCAAACAACACACACCTTCCTAACATTTTATTGGATATCATCCCAACAGCCTAAACACAGAGCTGAAGAAAAGTGTTTGCTTTCCTGGCAACCACTTTGTGAGAATGAGGCTCCGCCCAGTGTGTAATTTGAAGTGAACCGTTTCGGCCCGCTAGGGTGGCCCTCAACTGCGAAACAGAGATGGGGCGTTTCCACAGGCTCCCTGCCATCAGAGCCCTTCTTGACTGGATGGTGACCACGGCACTGTCTGTATCTTCGGCTCAGCATTACTGGCAAAGCGCGTGTGTCCACTGCCCCCTCCTTTGGCGACAGTGAAATGCAGGAACTGACATGCATCTGAAGCCTCAGCTCTATTCAATCTCCATGTAAGTCCTTACCAAGGAAGGTATTTGATTAGTAGATTCAACCCAAGAGCCGGTGTGATGTGCAATTAGTCCTGTGGCCAGACATTGGGTGTTTGTCTTCTGTGTGCCCAGGGTAGGCACTTTGGGCCCTCCGTCATGCCGGTCTCATTTATGTTGCTGGACTTCTTCTCCAGGGTCATCTCAGCCCTTCTGGGGCAGGTTATAATCTGACAGGTGGACATGGAGGCCCCTTCTGCCTGTCCTGGCTCGAGAGAAAGGCCTCTCCTCTCCACTGTTTGTGAGGAGGCCAGCTAGCGAATCAAGAAGCCACATCCTCAGCATAGGTTTGAAAGGTTATAAAACTGGCTATTCTGCCAAATCTGGACAAAAGTCTAAAATAGGGAGAGTAAACAGGCAAGGAACAAATGGGCAGAAGAAACACAGCTTGGAAAAGTTTCTGAGCTAAAGCGCGGTGGCCCATTTTCACACAGCCCCTCAGAGGGAGAGGGTGCACACGTGGGAAGAGACACGGCAAGGAACAGACAGCC
Organism: Macrotus californicus; assembly: GCA_007922815.1. Lineage (NCBI taxonomy): Eukaryota > Metazoa > Chordata > Mammalia > Chiroptera > Phyllostomidae > Macrotus > Macrotus californicus. The sequence goes on from VMDR010033282.1 coordinate 6,214, forward strand.
GGTTCCACGCAGGTGTGGAGCCAGATCTGTGACATAAGGCACGGCCCAATCACCACACTGTTTGAAATTCAATTAGGAAAAAAATACTCCTTAAATTAATATGCAATAAAGTAGGTTAGGAATAGGATTTTAAAGTGCAACAATAAACATGGAAACACTGTCGAGGTCCATGAGGGACGGTGTGTCACAGTACTGCAGCACTGAGGACGTGTCATGCGGGGGACGACGCTGCACAGACGTCAGGCTGTAAAGTGTGAGCTGGGTGCTGAGCGCTCACACCAAGCCCACGGGAGATGAGGAAGCGTGATCATAGGCATTCTTGTGCCGCTTTCCAAAGTGCTCAACGTTCTGTTTGCTGGGTTTCTGGCATTTAAAAGAAAAAGTATGTTGTATTAATTTCAATTACACAATGCACAAGTAAAGTATCCTGGGAAATAAAATTGAATGTTGTAGCCAACGCTAAAATATTTATGAAGTGAAATAGGGTAAAACAGTTCCACGATCCTGAACAACATCTTCTGTGGGTTTTTGTTTGTTTGTTTGTTCTTTTCTCTTACTGGGTTAAAAACACTTTGCAAAAAGTGGTGGATATAAAAACTTCAGTTTCTTTTATTATAAATGATATACCTAGTGATATCAAATATTTTCTTTGTAGTTAAACTTTTAGGCTTCAATATTGTGCAGACAATTCTAACAGCAGGCTGATTTTCAGCTCTCTCCCCGCTTATCTGGGCACTTGAGTATAAGTTTATTTTTTTTAAAGTCGGTAACGGACAAATGATGTATTGATGTCGGTCATGCTATACCAAATTTTCCTGGAATTTTCTATGTCCTTTAATTTCCAGGTATAATTTCTCTTTAGTACAACTTCCCCAATTCTATACTTGAAGTTATTATTTTTTTTGTGTGTGCCATCCATCAGGGATTTCAGTTATCCTTTCCTCGGAAGATTTTGCCGGTCTTCAATGTTGGTTAACTTTTTGTGAATTGGTGTGACCCCTGTGACTTTTTTCCTCTCATTTCCAGTCGTCATTAACTCAAGATTTTTTTTCTTTATCGGTAAGCAAAAGGTCAGTGGTGTCTGTTGTCTTCCTTTCAGTTCCTTCTTCATTTTTTAATTCTTTACTGATGCTACTTTTACCTTCATCTCATTTCCTGAGTTTTGCTATTTTCGTTTTAAAATCGTTCTGCTGTTTGAATGTATGATGGCTCAGCTATCTCTTCCTTATAAAATTTACTATCTCATGAAGTTAGTCTACAGTATGAGGTTAGTACCAGGGAATTTGCACGTATTTCTTGAATTATGCATTCATTATTCAAAAGGAGGTTTATAGTTGTGAGTGTGAGAGACACAGAGTTTGTTCTTGGATTATTACTAGTTATTATATTATTTCCCACACAAACAGCTGTAAACGTCCTTCGGTCTCAGCCTGTATTTACATGTGACTTTTAGATGCCTTTCTCCTTTTCTTTAAAATACTTGCTGTTGTCTTATGGCTTTGCCTCCTTTTGGGCCATGTGGTTTAGTGCTGCTCACTGAGAATTCTATTCCGATGATCTGTTGGCTTTGATCTGTGGATAGCTTTTCCTCTTTGCCCTTCCACATCGTTTCAGACCTGTTTGTCTTCACTCGTTGCCCACAGTTTGAGAATAAACACCATCCTCTAAACCAGAACTGTTGGTGGGGAGGGAAAGAACTCAGCTCAAGCTGGCTGTGGGCAAGGTAAGCTGTGTCTTCTCTTTTGGGATCTTGTTAAGTACTCTTTCCTGGGGTTATCTACCTAGGTGGAAACTGTTTCATTCCCACAGAGAAGCTCTCTCGGGGCTGGGATTACTCCCTCATTTCAGGATGGAGCCATTTCCACTTATTGTCCTTCACCATTTTACTTGTACATTCTACCCTCAACTTCATCAACCAAATCAAGTGCTCTTAGAATCTTGGGAAATGTAGTGACATCTTGGAGGATCTTCTTGACGTTATCAGTCCCAATTTCGGTAAACAGGAGCTGGATTAAAATGTCACTACTTTCTTTTCGACTCTTCTCTTTTCCTTGAATTTTAGCTTTGTGAAGTTTATGGCATACAGGTGAGGTCTTTTTGTTGTTTAATAATCACTAGAGACCTTTTTCTTCATTTTTGATATGGTAATTATTTAAGTATATATAACGTATTGAGAATCTAGAATGTGGTTTCCCCAGGTCATACTTAGTTACAGATGCGTACAGCTGATTTTTAATGAACATTAAAATAAATGGGATTGAGTTTGCATATGAAGCTTAGTCATCACTTTCTTATCGAAAAACATAATGTCTGCTGCCCGTTTCATAACAACATTTCCCACAGCTCTTGTGTTCTATTGGGTTGGCCAAAAAGTCCATTTAGTTTTCTCCATAAAATAAAAGACACATTTTTCATTTTCACCAATACTTTATTGATTTGGATATCTTGAGTGTGTTGGCTACCTCTTGCATGGTATAACATTGATTGTTCTCAATTAATGTCTCAATTTGATCACTATCAACTTCCGCTGGTCTACCCAACTGTGGAGCACCATCCAGCAAGGAGTCTCCAGCATGAAACTTTGCAAATCACTTCTGACATGTTTGATCAGCTGCGGCACCTTCTCCATTCATGGCACAAATGTTTGTTTTGGGGGGTTTTTCTTTACATTTCAGGTGCGTTTTTACCTTTCTTGAAATAAAAAAGCATAATATGCCAAAATGTTGCATATTTTTCCATTTTCAATATTAAAATGGCCATCACAAAAATTCAATAATTTTGGCAAGTTTTTTTAAATGCACGCTGATAAGACAGCTGTTACAATACAGTCTAACAAAATTGTTTTGAATGAAGTTAAAGACAACTAAGTGCTACTAGAGCCGTCTTATGGATAAAATCCAAACAAACCTTTTGGCCAACCCACAATAAACTACTCTTTTTAGGATTTACATGTGCTATCCTTTGCTGTTAAAACTATGATTCTCTAGGTTAAAAATGCAGCTCACAGAGGTCCTTCTTGAAATATTTATTTAGTCAAGATTACTGAACATGCCCTGCTCCATGCTTAAAACACAAAGGGAAAAGTAGGAAGAACAGACGGAGGAAATGCACAATTTCTACAGTTTTTATAAAAGTTTAATTGGGGTAAAGACAGATTCATTGTCTCTCAGTTCTTTTCATGATGGAACGTCAATCAACCCATTCCTCCAACATGTTTAGCTGTGAGATAGTTGTCCAACTGAAGCTACATTTTCCAATATCTTACCGTGGCTAGATATAGCTGTGTGACTAAGTTCAAGCCAACGGGATGCCCATGAAACTTACACATGGTGTTATTTTAAAAATTAAAGTTTCCTTCTCTCCACTTTCTCTTTCACCCTTCCCAGTGGAAAGGCAACAATGGAAGAGCCACCACAAACCTGGACATGAACCTCTTGTCAGTGATGACAGAGCTGCCTCAACAGCTCATCTCTGGTCTCTTCCATGTGAGAAAAACCCTGTCTGATTAAGGACAGAATTTCTCAGTGTTCTTATTAGAGAAGTTTAGCCTATGTCCTAAGCAGAACACAATGTGTGTTAACAATTATTCAATAAAAAGTAAGGGAAATTCACAAAAGAATATATCATGATAGCAAGAAAAGAATCAGAAAAAGTATATAATTATAAAATTATCTAGGTTTCTATAGACAGGAAAAGAAAAAGAGGAAAGACCTCCCATCACTTTGCTCCTTGCTTCCTTCCCGGATTCTCCCTTGAGTGGGGATTATATTGTGTAAGACTACAAAGGCCTGGTAGGAATTTAGTGTAAATGAAATGAGGAACCATTGAAAAGTTTGAAGTGAGTTCTTAAACAACTGTGGTGGTAGTGAAAGACTAGAGAAGTAGACTAATTTGATATTATGTTGGAGGTTACATCTATAAGGTTTAAGAGAAAGAGAATTCTCAAGAGACTCCTAATTGTATAACTTGAGCAACTGGGCACTTTGGGGCATAAGCATTGTAAATTCAAGGTCTTTGTTTTGTTAAAAGCTATTACCTAGAACCCAAATCAATGCCTTTCACATAACAGGCACTCCATTAATACCTACCTAATGAATAGAATAAGTGGTACCATTTACTGCGATAATGACAACGAGGGGTTGAGGAATTCCTGTGGAATATTACAAGCTGAGATTTGGACACATTAATTTGGAAGTCTTTTGAGTCTTCAAAATAGACATATGGATTCATCAGAGTTAAGAAACAGGAGGGTAGGAACACATTCTAAGTAGAAGAAAAATACTTAGGATCTAAGTGCTTAGAATGAAGCCTTGAGGAAGGATGGGAGTCCACTACACACTCCTTGAATGAGGGGAAGAAGGACCATGGCATGGTTTGAGAGACCCCACAGCTTAGAAGGAGGTGGACAGGAAAAGTCCAAAGAGGAACGTCATCAAGGAGCTATGGCCTACACATTTCATCAGTGTGCGAGGGCCATGTACCTAGGAGGGAAAGGCCCCGTGAGCCATTTAGAGAGTTGCTGAGCAGCAGGATAACAGAAAAGGGCATAAAACGAGAATATGAACTTTCTTTTCTAAGTTGTAAGTAGCTGTGCTTCCTGAGCAATGTAATACAATGCCTGAACACATAAGAACAGGAATTAAGTTTTTAATCAAATACAATTTACGGCAAAATTATTTAGCATATTTAATAATACGACTAATCCTCATTATGCTTCATAGTAATTAGGCGAAATGTTGAGCAGCTTACATAAATGAATTAATTACCATGATGTTTATGTAGCTAAAATCAAATGAAGAATAGAGAGGCAAAAAATGTGCAAAGAGGGGTGTTTCCTTGAGGCCTCTTCAAAAGCTCTTTGTTAAGTAACTTGGTCATATTCTTCTTTGAAGAGAAGCTCTTCAATCAAAGCCCTTCCTAATTGCCTTACAAGAAAAGCCAGTACTTATTAGACTCTGGGTTTCACTTCCTGTCTTGATTTAAAATCTGTCATCTCATGGACAATGACAGGTACTTCAAAGATGAGAAAGAAGTAGTTTGGTGGAATTTAAACAAACTGGCATCCATTAAAAGGTAGGTTAGACTAAGGTAGTCTAGGAAAAAAAAAACAGAGCCAAAATTGGAATGATGGTACAATTAAGTAAATGTTAGATTAACAAGCAAGATTGTGAGAGAAAGTCATAAAGTATTAAATATGCTA
>VMDR010033283.1:0-11414 GCA_007922815.1 Macrotus californicus
GGGAATGTGGGTGGGAAGGGGTGTGCAGGGTGGAGGGGAATATAGGGGGGGAAATGGGACAACTGTAATGGCATAATCAATAAAATATATTTAAAAAAAAAAACTGTGGTACATTTTACACAATGAAATACTACACAGCAGAAAGAAAGAAGGAGCTCCTACCCTTCACGACAGCATGGATGGATCTAGAGAGCATTATGCTAAGTGAAATAAGCCAGGTGGTAAAAGACAAATACCATATGATCTCACCTATAAGTGGAACCTAATCAACAAAACAAATAAGCGAGCAAAACAGAACCAGGGACATAAAATAAAGAACAAATTGACAGTAACCAGAGGGGAGGGGGCAGGAGAGAGATAACGGGGGAAAGAAGGAGAAGGTTCAAGTCAAGGAGCATGTATAAAGGACCCATGGACAAGGACAACAGGGGTGGGGGAAGATTGAATGTGGGAGGGGTGTAAGAAGGGCGGGGAAGAGCAATGGGGGGGAAATGGGGACAACTGTAACTGAACAACAATAAAAAAATTAAAAATAAAATAAAAGAAAGGCTATCCTATCTCATGCTCCAACGTGGATGAAGCTTGAGGACAATATACTAAGGGAAATAAGCCAGCCACACACACCCCCAAATTCTGTATGATTTAAGTATCTAAAGTAATCAAATTCATAGAAACAAAAAGTAGAATGTTGTTTGCCATGGGGTGGGAGTAGAGAGAAATGGGGAATTGTTTATATTTTTAAGATTTTACTTATTTATTATTTTTTAGAGAGAGTGGAAAGGAGGGAGATAGAGAGGGAGAGAAACATCAATGTGTGGTTGTCTCTCACGTGCCCCCAGCTGAGGACCTGGCCCACAACCCAGACATGTGCCCTGACTGGGAATCGAACCAGCGACCTTTTGGTTTGCAGGCCCTCACTCAATCTACTGAGCCACGTGAGCCAGAGGGGAGTTGTTTAATAAGTAAAGAGTTTCTTTTCTTTTCTCTTTTTTTCTTTTGTATTTTTTATTGAACTTACTGGAGTGACCTCGTTAATAAAACCACACAGGTTTCAGGTGTTCAGTTCTATAGTACATCATCTGTATACTGCATCATGTGTTCACCACCCAAGTCAAGTCCCCTTCTATCACCGTGTATCCCTTCTATATCCTCTTCTACCTCCTCTGGTTACAGAGTTTCAGTTTTGAAATATAAAAAAAGGTCTGGAGATTTCTTTCACAACAATGTAAATATACTTAACATTACTGAACTACACACTTAAAAATGGTTGACATGGTTTTAAAAAGTACAAGAAAGGCTCAGAAGAGGATAAAAAATGTCTCTGTAGGAAGGGTGCTGGGGCTGAGAATTGAAGAATGGATGCTATTTGGAAATTCTAGAGTGGTGAGCCACTCACAGCCAATCCATATGCAAAGCAGGTGGGAATGGGGACCCCTGATATAGAAGGAGGGCATAGCCAGCGAAGTGAGAGTGTGGCTGAGGTGGTGAACTGGGTCGCCAGGTTGCTGCTGAAGGCAGTGTGGAGATGCAAAGGTGGCAGAGATCGGGCCCTGGATTCTCTTGCTGCTACTGTAACTATACCTATAGCTACTAACACAAAGGCCTGCACAAGTTAAGTGCTCAATAAATATTTGTTCAATAAACCATCTTTACACAACAGTGCAGTGGCTTTGCAAGTAATAAGCAATCAATAAATATTTAACCATGATATTGCAGAGTTTAACTTACGAAGGTTATCTAAAATAAAATTGTTAAAAGTTGTTTTTGTTCTTTTATTATTATTATTTTGACATTAGAAAGTCTTTTAAGATATTCAGTTAAATTTTAAAACTATAGTAACATTATTTTCAGGAGACTCACACTATATGGTTTATTTGAAAGTTTGTTTTTAGGAAATATCTATGTTATTCAACATTGTGATTCCACATAGCCATTCTCTATTTTTTCTACCACCTGCAAAACTTAGAATGTAATATTTCATTCCAGAAAGTATTTTGGTCTTTCAGTGGATCCATATTTTCTCAATAAACTATATTCCTACAGTTGTGTGAAGAATAAACTGTTTAAGCAATTAAGAAAATGGCTTTTAAAAATCTGTTCTAAATTTCTGATATATCTCATCACACTTTAGGAAAATCATAGAGGACATGGTGTTTCTGTGAATAGTGTAATATCATCACTGTTACCTGAACTGGTAGTCCCCCAGACACGCTGTGGTTTTTGTACATCTCCGAACCCCTATACACGCTGCTTCCTTCATCTAGAATGCTTTCCCCAAACTTGCTTTCCGCCTCTAACATGAGGATGATAATAGCATCACCCGTCTCACACGGCTGTTGTGAAGATTACATGACTTTTAAGCACTTAGTAGGTAGAGCACTCTGGGAAGTGGTCAGCACATGATGAGCATAAGGAAGTGTTAGCTGCTATAATGACTCATCTTTTAAGGCTTTGTTCAAATGTCACCTCATTGTGGAGAGTGGTTTGCTGCTGTCTCCCATAACTCTTCAATGTGTCTCTATCAAAGATTTATCACTCGGTACTATTATCTTTGTCATACATTTCTGTACCTCCCTGGACAATGAACTGCACAAAGGCAAAACACCTGCCTCATGCTTCTTTAGACTCAAAGCGTCTAGCAGGATACGAGGCGCACAGTGGGCATACACCGAATGATTGCTGAATGAGTGACAGACTTAAATAGGAATGAGGAAAACAGCGATGACCCTCCAAAACAAGCACCAGTGCTGTTGACTGCTCAATTAAATTGACATTTTCCCAATTGGACAAGAAAATTCTGGCCTAATGGTTTTAACTGTGATTAGTTCTTTTCTTTGTCTTCATGCAAATCTGTGATTTCCTTAAGAGAAGGCAAAGTAAAATCTCTCCCACCACCTACATTGTCTGTTTCTCTGAATTCTCTAACGTAATTGCTATAGTAGAAATAGCTTCCCCAAGTAAATGTGTGAATCTTATACCTCTTTTGTTTGTTATATTAGGGTCCTCTGATTGAAAAATGTGAGGGTGCTCCTGCTGATCTTTTCCCCGGTGTAAGTCATAAACATTTTCATCCTGGCTAATATAGAATCAACCCACACCCCGCTGTCATAGAGCTAGATTATGGCGCTACCTAGTGGACAACTTTTGGCACATTCTAGGTTTTAACTTTATCTTTTATATTGGCAATTGTAAAACATCACTAAGTATCACTAAATATCTTGCTCTCTTGTTTTAGACTGTCTGGCAACTGTTCTATGTGTGATTTTTCCCCCCTTCATTCTAGTTCAGATCTCTTCAGCAGAACTGAGAATTTAAAGACATGCTACAAGGCCTATTATCAAGAAGTCAAAAATACCCTATGGTCCCACAGGAAAACTGGGGTCTTCAGAGTCAGAATGCAGGGCACTAACTTGGTCAGGCCATGCTATGAAAGGAGAGGCTACTGGGTGCCCCGTCGGAGTCCCCGCACATCTGGCCAGCTGCCCACAGCAAGTGCACTCTTCCTTTGCACATTCTTCTAAACAATCATTCTATTTTCCCTCTTTTGAAACTAGACAATTCCCTCAAAACTATGGTTTCAGGCATCAAATAGGAAGTAGTACTAAAAAAACGGAAATGTTTTGCTTTAAATACTGAAGCCATTTCTTTACATTAAGAGATAGTTTGCATTCAAAGCCCATAATTGAAAAGGAACATGAATCATCAATCACAAGAGGACTTTATAGATAAGAAATAGGCACTGGCCTGAACAATTGTATTAAACACATACAGGGAGCTTTTGCTGAGTCATTTTTCAGGAAGTGGGCTGTCCAGGAAGATTTCTACAGGAGGAACAATTGACAATATTTTCATATTAATAACCTCCAGTTACTTTATTGTTCTCAAAACTTCTGTTAATGAGTATTTTCCTGTTCAGTTAAAAAAAAGACATTAATCAAAAGACAAAGCCTAATCTGATTTATTTTTATGTGTTTTGGGATTTTTTCTTGTGTAAGTGATATTAAATATATTTATGTAAGTTGTAAAATGTCCTCATTACTGATCATATATTAAAAAATATTTCATTACAGATCTTTTTTGTTTTTAAAAACATATGTGCTATAGCATATGTTGGATATATTCCTTAGTTAGAGTGACTCCAAATAATCATATTGCAGTCAATTTCCTACAAGGCAGCAGAAATGTTTCTACTTGAGGGTTTGGAGCCTCTTCTGCCCAGCGCCATCTGAGATTTCTCTCAGTTACTCCTCAAATAAGGGACAATCAGTGTGGGCTCCTGGAGACCAACTTCAAGATTAGGCCATTCACACAACGGCTGCTCAGAAAACGCTCCAGCAGGACCACAGAGGAAAGACAGGGTCAGTGAGTTCCCTACAGACTCCCTAGAATACATACTTTTGGGCCCTGTCCTGTCCAAAAGCAATGAGCCCCGCTTTCTCTTAGCTTATGAGTGAGCATTTGTCACAAGGGGCTGAAGTCACCTGCCTATGGGGTTGAGGGAGGTAAATTGTGAAATAAGATCATTGTGTCAGCGTGATTCCTGTTAGTATAAATAATCATCATGCTTGTTGTCTTGATTTAACACAAATATATCTCCCAACACCCCATCCTACCTGCCCTGGTGATAGAGCCTCATTTGCACACACAGTGTAGCTTTCCTTTTGTACTAAGTGATAAGGTGGTCCCAGATACACAGTCAGGTACCAGAACTAAAGCGGGCCTCTGTACAGTGTGAGAGTTGCATGCACAGGCTCTGGAGTTGGACTGGCTAGGTTCAAATCCTACCTCTGCTGCTCATTAGCTATGTGACCCTGAGCAATTTTCTGTGCCTGCAGTTTCCTAATCTACATAATAGACAAGCTCCTACCTCATAGATTCATTGGGGAGATTAAATTAATTAATGCCAACAAGATCTTCAGAATAGTGCCAAGAAATAAAAGGCACTATAGAAGTGTTTTTATGTCCTTGTTTAATAATGAGCCATTAGGATAATTTTTAAAAATTCAACTGCTTTATAATTTTGTTATGGTGAGTAGGACTGTTCTATTTCTTTTCAAATGGACACATGCAGATGTGTCTGTCATACTCAATGGTCAGAGTTTTTAAAATGTCAGTGACCCATTAAAATGTTATGAGACTCCAATGTTCATATACTTATAAAGTTGTTTCCTGTGTATAGATCTTTATGTCTTGTTAGTTTACTCATTCATCTTTAAAAAGAAACCACTATTCATTAGTGTTAACAATCACCAAAGTATGGAAGCAGCCCAAGTGTCCATCAATAGATAAGTGAGTAAAACAACTATGGGACATTTACACAATGAAATACTACTTGGCCATAAAAAAGAAGAAAATTTCACCCTTTGAGACAGTATGGACGGACTTGGAAAACATATGCGAAATGAAATAAGCCAGTCAGAGAAAGACAAATACCACATGATTTTACTCATATATGGGATTTAATGAACAAACTGAACTAACAAGCAAACCAGAGACAGACCCATAGGTAGAGAACAGGATGACAGCTAGTGTGGTGGGGGCAGGTTAGGGGTAGAGGAATTGAGCAAAGAGGAAAAAGGACTCAGGGACATGGATAGCAGTGTAGTGATTGCTGGGGGGAGAGGGGTCAAAGGGGACTAAATGGTAATGGAAAAAATAAAATAAAGATTAAGTTTAAAAAGTAAAAATAACCCAATATATTTAAGAACTTAGCATGTACTAAGCCCTTGAAAGGTCCAAGTTCAGTGGAGAAATTTCTCCTGCATCCCAGGTAAACTGAGAGTGGGCAGGGTCTGGCAGTGAGGCACCTGCAGCCCACGCCTGCAATGGCACACACACCTGCTGAGGGAACTCACCTCTGGACCTGAGGGGCAGGCTTTGAATGCCTCCAGTTCAACTCTAAAGCTCACGCCCACTGTGTGATACTGCCTTCCTGGCTCAATGGAGCTTCATAAGCCAGGACCATCCATCCCTTTTTACTTGAATCCTAGAGCCTTCCATTCTCCAGGCTCCAGGCTCCTGGAGTTTATTTTTGGAGGTGAAGAAAAGCACCAATATTAGAAAAAGAACCTCAAAGAAAAAGGATCTGATTAAGTGAACTTTAGTGAGGATTTTTTCCTGCTTTGACATTCCACAACCATCATTAAAGAAGGACTGGACTGTGGGAAAAGGGAGAAGCTAAAATTTTCTTGTGGTTTTCCATCCTATCTCCCAGGTTTCTCCTTCTCTGCCTTCTCCTCAGGTTTCTCTTCATTAGCCTGTCCCTTAAATGCAGTTGTTTTCCAGGAATCCATCTTCAATTTTTTCTTCTTATACAAGACTCTTAGGAATTCATCTTCCACTTGTGGAGTCCCAAATCCAGATCTTCAATTGCTCTCCTCTCCTCAGCTCCAAACTTCATTTCTAACAACGCACATAACATCTCCACCGGAATATCTTGTCCCACTGACATTCAACATGTCCCAAACTGAACTCGTTAACTTTCCTCTCCACCTTAGTCCGTTTGGGTTGCTGTAATGGAATACCAGAGACTGGGTGGCTCAAACAGCAAACATTTATTTCTCACAGTTCTGAAGGCTGAGAAGTCCTGGATCAAGGTGTCAGTCGATCTGCAGTCTGGCAAGAGCCCATATCCTGGCCCATTAATGGCCATCTTCTCAGTGTCCTCACATGGTGGAAGGGGCAAGGGAGCACGCTGGGGTCTTTTGCAGGGATGCTAATTTCATTCATGAGGGCTCCACCCTCAGGAGCTAATCACCTCCCAAAGGCCCCAACTCCAAAGACCATCACACTGGGGATTAGGTTTCAACATACAAATTTTGAGGGGACACCAACTTTCAGTGTGCAGCATTCTCTTCCCACTTTAAGCCCATGTCCATACACCAAACACTCACTTGCTAATAACGATGGTATCTCCAACACAGAAATTTCTAATCTGCTCTTGCTCTCCAGATCAGTCTCTGCCTATCTCCAATCCATTAGCTTGGAGCCTGGTCACCTCTGGGCCTTTGTAGATGCTGTTCTTTTTGTCTGAAGTGTCTTTCCATCTGTCTACCTGGTGAACAAATTTCTACATATTTTTTTTTAAGATTCAATACAGACATCTCCCTCCTCAAAGCCACCTTAGGTCCTGAATTGTACTTCACATAGAACACATTTTGGATAGGGGACATCTATATTTTATTTCCAATACTAAGCTATGAATTCTTTGAAGACCACCTCTAGGCCTGATTTACCTTCATAGTTCTCAGAGCACTTAGTACAAGACCTCATATATACAAATCCTCAATAAATGTTTGCAAAAATAATTAATTAATGTAGTAAAATGGAGCCAGTGTGTTTTAGAGTGCTGAGTTATTTCTTTCTCCACTCATACTTTCTCTTCAAATTTCCCATTATCAACAATCACTTTTCTGGATTGGTCACCGCTCAGAAATGTTGATGTTGTAAACACTCTATCTCACAAAACATTTTAGGGTATGTTTGGTTCATAATCCCTGACAAATCTGTCCTCTTATAAGGACACCAAGGGTAGAGTAAAAACTGAGCCAATGACTAATGTGAATTCCTTCACTTCAAACACACACTGATAAAAAGAAAAGTTTCCATTTATACCAGGTTTTACAGGGTTATGGTTCAATAGGTGATCTGTATGCTTCCTTTTTACTTCTAAACACATGTGTGCCTTTGTTTCTCAGGAAGCAATTATCATGTAGCCATGGAAATCAACAAGTGCAAAGGAAATGTTGCAGGGGAATAATGAAGCCAACTAACTCAACTGTACAAAAGTTGGTCACATCCTAAAATAATAATAATAATACAATCATCCAAAAGCTCTGAAATGAAGTGTTAATCAGTGCTTGGTATTTTGACAGTAATTGCATCATATGTGAAAACATTTCAAAAATTCTAAAGCATTTCTAAAATGTAATTATTATCAAGACAAATGTACAAATGTTTATGGAGTGACTACTACCAGCTAGGCCTTTCACATATATTCCCTCATTTTATCATCTCAAACAGCCTTACGGACAAGCTATTTTTAGTACCCATACTAAAAAAATCTTAGACTCTAAGAAGTTAAATACCTTGCCCAGAGACTAGTGAGAGACAGCACTTGAAGGGAACACTCTTTCCATCAATCAGAATTCATCCTAGAGATGAATGATGTCCAGATCCTATGGCCTGAATTTCAAAAGGGACTCAACACACAACCACCTCCCAACCAACTTTCCTCACTTGTAAGATTCGGCTGCTTCTCTGCTTACATAGGCCTACAATTCATTGCCTTGAGGTAGACTTGTGATTTGGAGGTTTAAGACCTCTCAATGACAGGAAAGATCAAGACTATAAATTGTATTCTTTAAAGTCATATACAAGTCACAAACATCACATAAGTAAAATTCTGACACAATGGATAATCCCATTATTACCTTCTTATAGTAGATTTTGTAATGTCAAAATTGTTGTAGGTTCTATAAAAGATCCAGAAGCAATATGTGACGAGGTGAAATAACAGGAATTATGTTAAGCTTTCAATCACAGAGAAGAGACTACAATGGCCTTTGTTCTTCCACATAAAGGAGTCTAGATATGGCTTAGCACACTCTAGGGTTAGTGTGGCAACTCCACAAAGCCAAGAGATACGCAGACTGCTTCTATATTTCCACTTTTTAGCAAAGGCTTCTATACATATTCAAGGTCATCTCAGGAAACAAAAACACTGCTGGAGCTCTAGACACCAAGTCCTCAATCCAGGTAGCAAGAAGGGTGGGGGAAAGGCAAAAAGAGTATGGACTAGCTGTGTGTTCCCCTTACATAGGAGTTTTCCTGGAAGTCCTACCCAGAAACATCTGCTTTTATCTCATTGGTCCGGGCTTAGTCACATGATCAACCTACCCACACATGAGACTGGGAAGGATAGTCTTTATTTGGTCACAGTATCATTTTGAATGTAGTTAAGATTCCATTACAAAGGAGGAAAGGAAAAAAATGGGAAAGGCTATAAGGGAGGTACCTTCATTTGCAGCCACCAAAAGTAAAGAGACAGAGGGACAGCAGAACCCAGACAAAAGTCCAAAGTCTTCAAAATGGAAGAATAAATGGGATTTAATTTCAGTTCTGCTATTGACCAGCTATAGCAGGAGAAGGGGATCAGCTAAGAAGGTAGTTTAGACCAGGGTGGTAGTAATGGAGATAGTAGGAAGTGGTCAGATTTTGAATATACTTTGAAGGATTTGTTAATGGATTAGAATGTTAGGTGCTAAAGAGTCAAGGATGATGCCAAGATGTGTGTGTTTATTTCTTTAAGCAACTGGAAGAATGACGTCGCCACTTACTGGGAAGGGAAACACTATTGGAGGAGCAGGTTTCAGATGAGGGTGGACAGTCAGGTTCTCAGATATTTCTTTAGACAGCCAAGTGGAGATGTCAAATTGGAAATTAGATGTATGGTGCTCTCAATTTAGAAGAAGAAATATATATATATCAATTGGATGAGATCAAGGTAATAAGAATAGATGGAAAAAAGAAAATATCTTAGGACTAAATTCAACATAGAGAGGTCAAAGAAACTAAAAGAACTAAGTGAGAAGAATGAGAAGCAGGTGCTCTCCCTCCTGGGAGCATGCCCACACCTTTTTTCCCTGTCAGGGGTGCATCTCCTAAACTCTAAGTGTCCCCAGGAGACTTGCAACCAGGGGAGCAATTATTCCACTCTCCCCAGATTTAATAAAATATTCTCAAAGTCAATGAAGAAGAAGGGGAAGGAGAAGGAGAGGAAGAAGAAGAAGAAGAAGAAATGAGTTAGATGGAAAATCAAGAGTCATGGAAACCATGTAAGGGAAATAGTTACATGAGAAGGGAGTGACTGTTTCAGTTGCTACTGATAGGCCAAGTAAGATGAGAACTGAAAATCGACCACTGCATTTGCTGTGGATGCCTTATAAGAGTAATTTCGGTGGATAGTGGGGCTGAGTAGAAGAAGAAATGAGAGAAGAATTGGAGACAGCAAGTAGATAAAACTTCTTTGAGGAATTTTGATGTAAACAAAAGAAGAGAAATGAGGAGGGAGCAGGTTAAATTAGAAGGAGAAGAGGTATCAAGAGAGTTTTGAGTTGTTTTTCTTCATGATGAGAGAATGTTTATATGGTACACAAAAATAGAGGAAGAAATTCATGTTACAGTAGAGAAGGGAGGGTTGCTTGTAGTGCTGCCCTTGACTGTTTAGGTGGTTTAGCGGGGGTGGGGGGGGGGTGGCACAGGGGGCAGAAGTGGAGATGTTGGCCTTCATAAAGAGTACAGAGAATTCATCCAGAAGAACAGGAGGGAAGGCAGAATCTATGAGACCAGACATGAGTAGCTGGGTAGATGTGGTTGTGGCAACTTATGGAAGTTTTCTCCTGATGGCTTCCATTTTCTCAGTATGTAGGAAGCAAGGTCATCATGACCGTGAGAGGTTTAAGGATGAAAATAGAAGGTGGAAAATAATCCCCTTCCAGTAGAGTAAACAAACGAGAGACTTCCGGCCAAGATGGAGGCGTAGGTAGACACACTGTGCCGCCTCTCACAACCAAAAGAAGGACAACAACAAATTTTAAAACAAAAAACAACCAGAACTAACAGAAAATCAAACCGTATGGAAGTCCGACAACCAAGAAACTAAGAAACTTACATCCAGACCGGTAGGAGGGGCGGAGAGGACTCGCGAGGCGGGGCGGCGGCTGGCGGATCCGGGAAAGGCGTGGCTGGCCGGGAGAGGTGGCGGCTGCGGACCGGGCGTCCCACTCCCTCGTGAGGATAAACGGGGAGGAACAACTGGGGAGTGAGACAGACCCCACAACCCAGAGTTCCTGCGCGGGGAGGTGAAGCCTCAAAGCCTCTGATTGAAAACTCCTGTGGGGGTTGAGGCGGCGGCAGCGGGAGAAACTCCCGGCCTCAAGGGAGAGCTCGTTGGAGAGACTCATAGGGTCCTGGAGCGTACACAGCCCTCCCACCGGGGATCGGCACCGGAGCCAGCACCAGAGGGGCCTCGTTGGACTGTGGGTAGTGCGGAAAGTGACTGGTAACCAGCAGGGAGTGGAGCGGCCGCCATTGTTCCCTCTCGGACCCCTCCCCCACAAACAGCGTCACAACACAGCGACGTGGCCGCCCTGCCCTGGTGAACACCTAAGGCTCCGCCCCTTACTACGTAACAGGCGCGCCAAGACAACAAAAATGGCCCAAATGGAAGTACAGATCAAAGCTCCAGAAAAAATACAACTAAGCGATGAAGAGATAGCCAACCTATCAGATGCACAGTTCAAAACACTGGTAATCAGGATGCTCACACACTTGGTTGAATTTGGTCGCAAATTAGATGAACAAATGAAGGATACAATAAGGGAAATGAAGAAAAATGTACAGGGAACCAACAG
>VMDR010033284.1:0-11413 GCA_007922815.1 Macrotus californicus
GAGCGAATGGCCAAGATGATGAGCAGGTTTCCAATCAGTGTGATGGGGTAAATGAACAGGAAGAGGATGAAGAAGAAATCTTCCTGTTCCTGCTGCCTGCTGACTCCCAGGAGGAAAAAATCCAGGGCAGAGGACCTGTTGTCTTCTCTCATGGATTCTTCAGCAGGAAAAAGGAGAGAAATCCAAATTTATTAATTAAGTTGCTACATGTAATGATCATCCTCAACCACCTCTTTTGACTCCCTTGTTTGTTGTGTCTAAACCTGGGTTTACTAAATTCAGAAACAGGCAAATAGGTTGGTGTGTGGGGTGAGGTGGCAGGGAGAATTTCTTTTGGTCAGTGGGACTAATTGACATTTGGCCCTGGATGCTCCTGTCCAAGAAATAAGCGATCTTGAATCAGTGGTGCCCATCTTCCCAACCCCAGGACTATCATTCAACCACCTAGGGTCGAGATGCTTTGGTAGACATCACAGAAAAAGTATAAATATGTGAAAAATACAGTTCATTTGCCCATTTGTTTATATATGGCATAGTCTCTACCTTACATCTTCATGGAGAAGTCAGAATCACATGCTAATTTTATTACACATGAAAAGGAAAGGACAGCATTTTGGAGTCTTTGAAAAACCATTCCAAGGCAAAGAAAGATCAGTCAGCACCCTAGACAAGTAGAAATTTTTCCACTGACCAAACTCAGAATGTGCCCAGAGCCAGCAGGTAACACTGGGTCAGGCCATAACAAAGCAAGATCAGTGAATTTACTTCCCTGCTATCCCATTTTAAAGTAGACATTCACCTTTGATAGGCTTTTATCTTTACTTCAAATCCTCAAATATATGCAATCATAATGTTTCTCTCTGCAACCTTCTCCTACCTTTCTTTATTATTTCCTTGGGTGGCTTATCCAACTCCATTATGGCTTCAGTGGCTGCTTGGTAGCATCTCAGGTCTGTTTCTGTGGGCTTAATTTCTTTTTTCCATATTTCCACATTCAGTCATCCTGTCAACCCGTCTGACCAAACCTCACACTCTGTGCATCCAGCCTAAGGAGACTGCAAATGTGTTTTGAGGAGGAGGACCATATCTTGTTTATTTTTATCTTTTCCAACAAGATTATTACGGAATATTTCTCATTCCATGCACCAATCAGTTTGCAGTCAATACCTCTTGAATTACATCCAGGTTCATTTTATGGGTTCCCCACATGTGGGATGCTCACAGGCCCACTCATCCAATTTACTCCTCACCTCTACATCTGATCTTGTTGATTGTTCATTTAAA
Source organism: Macrotus californicus (assembly GCA_007922815.1). Classification (NCBI taxonomy): domain Eukaryota; kingdom Metazoa; phylum Chordata; class Mammalia; order Chiroptera; family Phyllostomidae; genus Macrotus; species Macrotus californicus. The sequence goes on from VMDR010033284.1 coordinate 1,285, forward strand.
ATAATTTATAAGTGCAGTATTATTTACAATCGCCAAGATTTGGAAGCAGCCCAAGTGTCCATCAGTAGATGAGTGGATAAAACAATGATGGGGCATTTATACAATGGAATTCTACTCGGCCTTAAAAAAGAGAAACATTTTGTCCTTTGCGATGGTGTGGACAGACTTGGAGAACATTATGTTAAATGAAATAAGCCAGTCAGGGGAAGACAAATAGCAAATGATTTCACTCCTGTGTGGAATCTAATGAACAAACTGAACTAGCAAGCAAAGCAGAGACAGACTCATAGATAGAGAGCAGGATGACAGGTCTGGGAGAAGGTTGGGGGTGGAGGGATGGAACAAAAAAGGAAAAGGACTCATGGACATGGACAACAGGGTGGTGATTGCGATGGGGCAGGGAGTGGGTGGAGGTGAAAGAGGGTGTAAGGGGGGTAAATGGTAATGGAAAAGTACAATAAAAAGAAAATAAAATAATTCATAATAACTTTTGTAATCATTGTCTCAGTGCTTCAGTTTTGACCACCATCATTTTCTACCTGAAATATTGTCATGCTTTCTAAACTGCTTGACAACTGGTTCCCTCTTCTTTGATCCATCCCGAGGCATGTTTTGGCAGACCATTAGCTGGTTACCCAAATCCAAATTGTTCACTTGGGCAGTCAGCGAGACTACATTTCCCAACATTACTTGCACTGAGGCATTGTCATGTGACTGAACTTTAGCCAACCCACCATGTGTTCCAGTTCTGGCTTTCTTTATACTCTCTTTGCCCTTTTGTCAACTCATGCGAATGGTCAGGAGGCAGAATGGGATGGCTGAGTCATAAGACAGAGTGAGCCTGTGTCCAAAGTTTTCCATATCTAGGAGAGCCACTGTGTACTAAGAAGACACACTGGAACTGTTACATAGAAAAGAAACTTTTATACTTTTTAAACCAACGTACTTTTGTGATTTATTTGTTACTATGGTCCAGGATATCCTAAGTAATTCACTAATTTTTCAAAATAGATCTCTAGCCCATAATTGATGCAGTCATTCATCCAACCAGCAGCTCTCAGGGTCTCCCATAGTGCACATGGGGATTATACACCAGTCATAGGGAGTCCAGGTAAAATTATCTTTCACCTAAGAGATGTGCCTTTTCATGTCTACACCTAAATGAATTTGGTTCTCCCTTGAAATGCCTTTCCCTGTATCGCCACTGAATCATAATGTCTCAGAACTGAGAGGGTTCCACAAAACTGAGGGCTCAGAGACTAGAGTTAGCTCATTTAGCAGTGAGGAAGTGTAAGATCAAGGGGGTGGGCTTTCTGTAACATGTCCGACTAGGCTGATATCGACAGGTCACATTTTTATTAAAAGACCTAGAAATCCTAAATGTTATGAAAGTAAAATTAAAAAATACATGTAACCAAACATAAAAGAAAGAATGAGAATACCTAGCTATGAGAAATAAGAAGAATGCTCCATTAGATAGCACTGGATGGTGTGCTGGGTGGACAGCTCCCATTTGCTCCTCCAAATTCATCCTGTTTTCTTTATCCTGCTCTGCACTCTGGAAGTCAATCACGATCAGCTCAGCGAAGGGCTGCTGCATCCTCTGGCATCTGGTTTGGTTCAGCCAATAGAGAGCTGCAGCAGAGATGGGAGGGAGTGAAGAGAGTGAGGTTGGAGAATTTTGCTCCTAAAAACACTAATTTGTAGCTGCTTTATCCTTATGTAAAAGTCACAGCTCCTGCCAGGCAGCTGGCTATGCAGAGCTCTGTCTCTTTCTATCCCTGGGCTTTGTTAGCTGTTTCCTCCCCTCCTCCCTGTCAGATTTGGGGCTTGCAGCCCTTCCTGATATTTCAAAACTGATTTCCGGATGGTAAGTATGCACATTGCCATGGAGGCACCATTGCCTCTAGGTCTGCTCAGTGGGCAGAGCAGAAAAAATACATGTATGCATAGATGTACATATACGTACACACCTCTATGTCTCTCTGTGTACCAATCTATAGTCTACCTATTATCTGTCTATCTATCTGGCTATGTATTTATCACCTTCAAAACCTTACACACGTCACTCCAGTCCCAGTCCTATACACAGGGTTTGTCCCAGCCTTTTCCTGTTCCCTATGTGAAATTCCCCCCGACAACAGTAAGAAAACTGGCTTTCATTATCCACATTATATGCACTTACTTGCTCAGTCATAGAATACCAAAAGCAGATTCAACATCACTAAGCAATTCTATTACGAAAAATAAATTAATAACAAGAATAAAATATGTTTTTACAGTTAAGTGTGTCACTAGTCTGAGGTATATAGTAAAAAGACTATGTTCAAGAGCTATTTGGGTTAGCGTTCCTCCCCCTTTTTAATGTAGTTCAGTTATTCATTTGAAATCCAGTTAGATTTATTTGTTAATGTTTGCCTTCTGCTTGAGTTGGTTTTCCCCTATTCATAGTTTTATATCTATACTCGTAACTATAGTACACCTGTATCTCTTTCTATGTAACTTGTGTATCTGCCTATATGGTGTGGTTTATAATCTGGTTAAATATTGTCACCCTACTGCCACGGTATTTCGAACAAATAACATAACCACACTGAAAGGGGAGCAGGAGGAAGGGAGCTAATTCTCAAACACAGTAACTTTGACTAAATTCAAGAAGGAAACATAAACACTTATACTCTAGTTATTTATTTGTTTTTTTCTCAGTGGTATGGGTTAACAGTTCTAAGACAACTTTATGTATATTCTAAGACTGAGCCTGTCTTTTTGAGGGTTTTTTTTCTTTTTGTTTTAAAGACTTTATTTATTTATTTCTAGACAGAGGGTAAGGGAGGAAGAAAGAAAGGGAGAGAAACATTAATGTGTGGTTGCCTCTCGAGTGCCCCTTGCTAGGGACCTGGCCCGCAACCCAGGCATGTGCCCTGACTGGGAACTGAACCAGCGACTCTTTGTTTTGCAGTCCAGCGCTCAATCCATTGAATCATACCAGCCAGGGATCCAGTGTTTTTCTGGGGGAAGAGCAAGGAAAGCACAGGCCCCAGAGAAGCTGGTGGGGTGGGGCTATGCTGGATCTAAGCTCTGGTCACATGTGCAGCAGCTGCACTTGGAAGACTGATGCTGGGCACCCACACTGAGGGAGGGCAACTGCTGGTGACCCTGGAGTTGCGAGCGTGCCGGAGTCTGGAGTTTTCTGGCACCCCCTGACCCTGGTGCCCCTTAGTCCTCAGTGTCTTCTGCCTGGAAGCTCACAAACCATTGTTGACCTCCACACAAGATATCCTAATTTTAGCAGAGAACTTTTATGACAATTAAAGTGTGCCATTTCAGATATCAGCAACCAAAGGAGATATTTTTGGATGGATCATGTGGCTCTCTAGTTCAACCCAAGAGATGGGCAGTTAACAACTTTTCTTGAAGGAAATCCCAGCACTGCTGGACCACATCCTTCCTCCTCCCCAGTAACTGCTCCTGAGAGGGTGTCAAGGCCAAGGAACAATTACCGAGCTGCAGACTCCCACGGGGCTCCTGAGAGAACCCACACTCAAGCTACCTGGGAAATAAATAAATAGCAGCAGTCCCTGTATAGCCCAGGCCTGACACCCCAGGGTTATTCCAGAGGCCACGATGTAATGAACAGAGGCCTGTCTGCAGCCCTGCCTCAGTTGAGGTGCTGGACAGGCATGGTGTGACAGAGGCAGGCAACCTGGACATGAACCTGATATGATGTTCATAGCTCCACACACAGACAGCCTCTGAATACGCAGGCAGACTTTTCATACCCATCTCCAGTGATGCAGACGATTGACAAAGAGGCAACAGGTCGTTGGTGATGGTGGCAGAGAGGAGCACAAGCAGGCAGGTAATCCCACAGCTGGGGTGGGACAGCAGCCCCAGCACAGCCCAGTGGGCAACAGCAAACACGGACCAGCATGTCTCAGGTGCAGTGAGGATGTGAAGGTCAGTATTCTTCATCTCTGAAGGGTCAGAGTCGAGCAGGGAAGAAAAGACCTGAACACGTAGGAATGAGAGTATAACAAAATCTTGACACTGCTTGGGAGGAAGGATGCTGTAGTATGAAAGCCTTTCCTGCCAGAAGACAAGAGATTCTTCCAGCAGGTAGTGGGAGCCACCAAATGAGGGGTGCAGAAAGTAGGCAATGGGGGAGAGCAGACAAAGGAGGATCCCTACGGGCTGGTGTGTCTGGGAAAGCTTCTCAGACCAGGAGAACAGGTGGGATGTAGAGCTGCCCCCTACCCCAGTAGGGTGGAGGGACTGGTGAGTGGAGTGTTCCTTCAGCGTGACATCTTGAGGATGGCTGCAATTTCACCTTCTAGCCCCTGAGGGAACACTCAGAAATTTGGAGTCTGCGTTTTGCCTGAGAAACGGCTTCCTACGGGACTGATCTTTTGCGTTTGGTGGTCTCAGTGTTGTGTGGGAATGAAGAGTGGCTACTAGTCTCTGGCTCTGCATCAGGGAAAGACTATAGTTGTTATTGCTCCCAGGGGCAGACAGTACAGGGAAGGGGTGGGAGGTGGTGGTGCAGAGAGTGTTCCAGGCCAAGGGAAGGATGAGGGAGAGCGTTCGGAGATGAGGACTAGGGAGCAGGGTGAGGGGAGCCCGTGTGTTCAAGAGGCTGACTGGTGTGGAATGTGGTGCTGTGGCTGGAGCAGGGGCCGTGTCAGGCTGACGGTGCTGTGGAATGGACAGGTCACAGGGAGACATTCAGGCTCAGGCAGGCGCCCATGGAGGGGCCTTCCTTTCCTCCCCTCAGAGGGTACCAGTGTCTGGCATTAGGAGTGCCAAGGGTAAAGAACAGATCCTAAATGGTAATGGAAAAAAATACAATAAAGATTTTTTAAAAAGATCAGATCCAGATTTTTCTACCGTGTGACCTCCCTCAGCCTCTTTGAGCTTCAGTTTCCTCTTCAGCACAGGATATAGCAATGTCTGCTTCCAGGGCTCTGCAGGGAGTTCCCTCCGTTTAACACAGTGGTCCCCCAATTCCTCCCCTCCGCATCTGGGAGGCTCTGGCAGGAACTTGCTGGACTCAGTCTGACCATGCAGGAAATGCTCTTTACTTGGGCTGAGGGTGTTGCTCTGAGTCTGTACTCTCAGGTGTGGCCGAGCCAGGCACTCAGCCCCGCGTGCCATGTCCTGCTCTGTCCAGGAGGGATTCAGCCTCAGAGATCGCTCTATCCCAGTATCTCTGTCCAAGCCGGGTGACCCTGTGCGCTCAGGGACGAGTTTCTGACAGCGCGGAGAACACAGACGTTTTCCTCGCGGCTCTGGTCCTCCGCTCCATCCACACAGGCTCTCCCGTAAGACTAAGCATCCCAGGGGTCCGCCCCACGGACGGGAGCCTGTCCCTTCATGACAACGGACCTGTGACTCATTAGAGGTAACAGAACGAACATTGGAAGCAGAGGTGTTGTAAGGGCTGCTCAGTTCATCCTTCCTTTCAACTCAGGAACCCTTGCACCAGCGTCCCGCAGATCAGTCTTCCCTCAGTTTAGGGACCCATAGTGATGGAGACTCCCCCCAAAAGACCCTCACACTCCACTTTGGATCAGGTTCCCATTCTACCTCGTGACGTTGCAAGCCTGGGCACCTCTTAACACTGTTCAGACAAGTTTTTCAAACGCCCTCCAGGTGGTATTATATTGCATACATTTTTCTGGATTATTAAATGTTCTTCCCACCACATTTTACTCGCATGGATTTCTCCTCCTATCAATGCAGAGGTCCCCTTACTCCCCCATTCCTGCCCTGTTCCCTAGCCTCTCTGAGCCCCTCTCAGTGCCCTGAGCATACCACACTTGCTTTTGCCTCAGCTCAGTTGTTACTTCTTCCAGGAAGCCCTCCCAGACCAACACAGTTGAATCAAATATGCCTTCAACGTCCTCCTGTGGCATCCTATGTGACTCTCTTACAACAGCTTACAAGCAAAGCCTGAGTTTCTAGTGTGCTTCCACCACCCTTGGGGGCAATGAAGAGAATAATGTGGTGAGCAAGTCAGGCAAGGAACTTACTTTCATGAGGAAAAAAAAAGACCATGAACACATAAACATATAAAGAAGAGAATCTTAGCAAGCAGAGAGTGCCATGAAATGAATGAGCATGAGAACACCATGGAGGGTACCTGGGCTGTGGGTGTGGCATCTTAAAATAAAGACGTAAGGAAGGGACTCTCTGAGGAAGAGAATTTGAGCTGAGACTTCAAAGTTGGGGTTCAGTCATTTAACTGGAATTGCATTGTATTTAGGATTTGGGGATTGAAATTTTTATATTATTGAATTCTTCCCAGGTAAGAATATGGAATATCTTTCCACTTTTCATATTTTGATAAATTTTCTTCAATAAAATTTTGTAGTCTTCTCCATATAGGTCCTATGTTTTACTGTTGCACTTATTCCTAAGTATTTCCTAGATTTTGTTGTTGTTGCTGCTGTGAATTTCTCTCAAGTCCCAGCTTGCTTTTGCTAGAAGGGAGAAATTTATACAGATATTCTTTCATTCATCTTTCTTGTATTATTTTGTTTTTAAATTCTATTCCATTTAATTTTTATTTTTAAAGTATATTTTGTTGATTAGACAATTACAGTGTCCCATTTTTTTCTCTCCTTTTTTCCTTTCCACCCAGCACCCTCCAACCACCCACATTCCATCCCCTTAATTCATGTCCATGGGTCATACCTAGAAGTCCTTTGGCTCTTACATTTCCTGTGCTATTCTTAACCTCCCCCTGTCTATTTTGTACCTACCATTTATGCTTCTTATTCCCTGTACCTTTTGCCCCATTCTATCTCCTCCCCCTCTGCAACCCCACAGTTAACCCTCCATGTGATTTCATTTCTGTGATTCATTCTTGTTCCAGTTGTTTAGTTTGTCTGTTTTTGTATTCTTTTTAGGTTTGGTTGTTGATAGTTGTGAGTTTGTAGTCATTTTACTGTTGATATGTTTGATCATCTTCTTTTTCTTAGATACGTCCCTTTAACATTTCATATAATAAGGGCTTGGTGATGATGAACTCCTTGAACTTGACCTTATCTGGGAAGTGCTTTATCTGCCTTTCCATTCTAAATGATAGCTTTGCTGGATAGAGTCATCTTGGATGTAGGTCCTTGCCTTTCATGACTTGGAATGCTTCTTTGCAGCCCCTTCTTGCCTGCAAGGTTTCTTTTAAGAAATCAGCTAATAGTCTTACGGGAATTCCTTAGTAGGTAACTGTCTCCTTTTCTCTTGCTGCTTTTAAGATTCTCTCCTTCTCTTTAGTCTTGGGCAATTTAACTAGGATATGCCTTGGTGTGTTCCTCCTTGGGCCCAGCCTCTTTGCAACTCTCTGAGCTTCATTGACTTGCTGCAAGTCCATTTCCTTTGCCAGATTGGGGAAGTTCTCCTTCATTATTTATTCAAATAAGTTTTCCAATTCTTGCTCTTCCTCTCCTTCTGGTGTTCCTAGGATTTGGATGTTGGAACCTTTCAAGTTGTCCCTCAGGTTCCTAACCCTCTTCTCATTTGTTTGAATTCTTGTTTCTTCACTCTGTCCTGGTTGAATGTTTGTTTCTTCTTTCTGGTCTAAACTGTTGATTTGAGTCCTGGTTTCCTTCCCGTCACTGCTGGTTCCCTGTGCATTGGCCTTTATTTTGCTTTTCATAGCCTTCACTTTTTCCTCTCTTTTGAAACCATACTCAACCACTTCTTTGAGCATCCTGATTACCAGTGTTTTGAACTGTGCAGCTGATAGGTTGGCTATCTCTTCATGGCTTAGTTGTATTTCTTCTGGAGCTTTGATCTGTTCTTTCATTTGGGCCTTTTTTTTTTTTTTGTCTCGGCAAGCCTGATATGTAGTAAGGGATAGAGCTTTAGGTATTTGACAGGCTTGGCAACCCAGGCCTCATCGTTATGGCGCTGTATGTGGGGGAGGGGTCCGAGAGGGAATAGTGCCCCTTGCTCAGCTCTTGGCCAGCTTTCAGTCACTTTCTCCGCTACCCACAAGCAAATTGAGTGCTTTTGGTGCTGAGTCTCAGGTGGGTGAGATTTTGTACATTCTAGAACCCTGTGGGTCTCTCCTATGAACTCTCCTGTGAGGCTGGGAGTTTCTCCCTCTGCCACCACACACGCAGGTTTTTTCAGTCAGAGGTTTTGAGGCTTTATTTCCCTGCACTGGAACTCTGGGTTTCAAGGTCTGTCTCACTCCCTAGTTGTTCCTCCCAGTTTAACCACACACAAATGTGGGACTGCCTGCTCTACCAGCCACCGCCGGCCCTGGTGATCCAGCCACAGCCTTGCCAAGAGTCCTCTCTACCCTGGCTGCCTGTCTCCACCCCTCTTACTGGTCTGGATGAATGTTTCCTCTTTAACTCCTTGGTCGTCAGACTTCCATACAGTTTGATTTTCTGGCAGGTCTGTTTTTTGTTTTGTTTCATTTTTAAATTTGTTGTTTTCCTTGTTTTGGTTGTGTGAGGAGGCAAAGTGTATCTACCTATGCCTCCATGTTGGCCAGAAGTCCTATTCATCCTTCTTTTAAAATTCAATTGATTGGTGTAACATTAGTTAATAACATAACATTGAAGTGCACAATTCTATAATGCATCATTCATATATTGCACTGTGTGCTCATCACCCAGGGTCTAGTCTCCTTATCACCATATTTTTACCCCCTTTACCCTCTTCATCTTCTACCCAGCTGTCCTCCCCTCTGGTAACCACCATAGTCTTGCCTGTGTCTTTGAGTTTTTTGGTTTGTTCCTTTGTTGCTTTCTATTTTATATCCCACATACGAGTGAAACCATATAGCTCTTGTCCTTTTCTATCTGACATTTCACTCAGCATGATAGTCTCAAGATCCCTCCATGTTGTCTCAAATGGCAATATTTTATCCTTTTTTATGACTGAGTAGTAGTCCATTGAATATATGTACCACACCTCTTTTATCCAATCATCTATGGAAGGACACAGGTTGTTTCCATGTCTTGGCCACCGTGAATAATGCTGCAATGAACATAGGGGTGCATATATCTTTACGAATAAGTGTTTTCAAATTCATCCTTCTTTATATACATAATCTCTTTGTATCCTCAGATGCTTACACTTCTTCTGACATTTTGTTCACACCCAAGTAATATGGTTGAATGAATAAATGTCATTCTATTAGCACTGGAAATTGTATCTCTTCTTGCCTTATGGGGAGAAAGAAGCTTTGAACCACCCAGGAAATGAGAGGGAGAATCAGTTTTGTGTGGTTGAAGATAGAAGCTGAGGTTTCAGATTTTGAATCTTGATTGTACCACTTAAAAACTGTGTGGACTAGGCAAATTGTTTTACTTAATTTGTCTGACTATCAATGTCCTCTTATATGAATGGAGCTAATAGCTTCTATTATTTCTTTTTTGTAGATATTTTAAAAACTTTATTTTTCACAGTGACTATGAAATAGCTATTAATAGTTCCATTTTGTAGGCATAGGGGATAAGTAACTTGCTCAAATTTCAGAGTGTAGATTCATAATTGAACTCAGGCCAAACTGAAGCCCAAATGGGCTTAATCATAGTGCTCTTCTAAAAACAAGAGATATATGTGGAACTCAGGGTTGAGTGCCTGTGTGAACCTGACCAGTCATTCATTCACAAGTGGTCCTGGGAATGTGACCTATTACTAGTACTTTGAGACAAACATTATTTAAACTAAAATTCTCCTTAGGTGAGTGCTTTTCCAGTGATTTTCAAAATTTTCCTTTCCATTCTGTCATACTCCTGATTGCTATACTTGATTTTCATTTCACTGCCAGAAGATATTCGTTTTTATTCAAAGTAGTCTACTTTTTCATTCATCCAATAAGTATTTATTGCCAGGTGCCAGACATAGCTTCTATTTCATACTGTAATGTGAAGGTTAAATAAACTTTGGAAAGTACTCTTGAGAGTAAACTCTCAATATATGTTTACTACTGTTTTAAATTGTTTGGTAAATGTTCTTGATATTTAAATATTCCAGGATATGACAATTCATGGGTCTTTTATTTTTCAATAATTATGTGCAGAATTCAGAGAAACCAGTTAGAAGTTCAAATGCAGAACTCTTTCCATTGTAGTACAATTTGCACTAGATTCATGTATTTTTCTTTGGTTCC
>VMDR010033285.1:0-11413 GCA_007922815.1 Macrotus californicus
CAGTGGGTGGGGAGAGAGGGGGGAAAAGGTACAGGGAATAAGAAGTATAAATGGTAGGTAGAAGAAAGACAGGGGGAGGTTAAGAACAATATAGGAAATGTAGAAGCCAAAGAACTTAAACATATGACCCATGGACATGAACTAAAGAGGGGGAATGTGGATGGGAAGGGCTGTGCAGGGTGGAGGAGAATAAAGGGGGGAAAATGAGACAACTGTAATAGCATAATCAATAAAATATATTAAAAAAAAAGAATTACTGTTAGACAATGAGCTAGATGTCCAAGTCAAGAGTAGAAAAAGAATAGCATGGTGAACCTGAAGAAAGAAAAAGTAAGGAAATAATAAACATAGAAAGAGGTACTAATAGAAGATGAAACAAAGAAACAATAGAAATAATCAACAGAATAAAAAGCTAATTTTTGCAACAAAACTAAAAACTGAGCAACTTTTGTAAATATAATGAGAAAAAATACAAATAATTAAATTTGGGAATATAAAAAGGTATACCACAGCTGATACTAGGAAGATTTTTTAAATCATTTGAGAATAATAGAATGACTTTATGTCAATACCTTTGCAAAGTCTGACAAAGAAGAAATTTTCAATATATGTAACAACATAATTGATGGAAGAAGAGATAAAGGAATTAGAGAAAATGGTGGTGGAGTAGGTGGAAGCTACACTCCCCTCCTCCTAGTACAAAACCAGAATTACCACTAAATTATAGAACAATCAACCTGAATAATCAAGTGAAGACTAGCTGTACAGAAGTTTTATAACCAAAAATTTATAGAAGCAGCCACATTGAAACTTTTAGGAAGGGTGGAGATGCAAATAGAGCTGGTCTCGTATGCACGTGTGGCACTTGAGAATCCACAGGAATATCTCAGCTGCAAAGGTACCCCCAGGGTACATGGGGTCTCAGCCCCATTCTAGGCTCCCCAGACTGAAGCACCAGGGACCAGAAGAAGAACCCACATAACATCCTGCTATGAAAATCAGCAGGGATTCTGTCCTCCAGGAAGAGACAGGAGTCTGCTAGAAACTCAGGAACCCTCATAAAGGGCCAGCACATAAAATCTTGTGTGCAGCCTCTCACTCTGGGGTTCAGGAGAGGGAAGACAGCTTAGAAGGTTGTGTGGCTTTGGAGGGAAGGTAAAAGGGATAGCTGCCAGAGACCCTGTGCTGAGTCTTTCACTCACATCACCCACAGACACCAACGTTCCTGGGCTGAGCACTCCCCTCTGTACAGCATCAGCCTATGGGGATGCACTAGACCCATCCTCCCCACTCCCTGTGGCCCAGCCCTGCTAGCTTGTGCTGTGTGGAGGAGACTGATGGCTGTTGCCAGATTGGGCCCATTGTGCAGACTTTCTTGGAGTGTTCTTAAGGAGGTCTGAGCAGACTTGGGGTGTTAGAGATGAATAGGGAAAGACTCGAGTTGTGTGGTTCTAGGGTGACTGGTGCCAGCCCCCACAAGAGATCACTAGCCCCATCCTCCTGACTTCCTGTGGCCCTGCCCTGCCAAGCTCTAGCCCTGAGGAAAATTCAGCTGGATGCTGACAGCCTGGGCCCATGGTATAGACTTTCTAGGAAGGTGCTCAAGAAGTCCAGGCAGACTCAGGGGTGGCAGAGACTGAGCTGTGTGGCTCTAAAGCAAGGGCCATTTTTCCCTTGCACACTGGTACCATAGTTCCTGTGCAGAGCCTTCCCTACACACTGCCAAATACTGGTCTGTTTTAGCCTGTTGAACTCTGCTGACCTAATGATGACAAATTCCTGAGACATGGCTTCACCACAAAGGATTGCAGGCCCCTGACAAGTGGCAGATGGCCATGGTGTATCCTGAGGCCAAGCACTGGCACTGAATTTGAATCTGTATTAACCTAATGAACACCCTTCACCCTTATATGGTGACTCACTGAGAAACTACCTCATGCAACTCATGTACTGCCTGATGCTCTTTCAGTGACTGAGCTTAACAGGCAGCCAGAAAGTGAAGGTGAATCTTTAAAACTTTGGGTGATTTGTGCCTCTTCCTGACCTGCCCCAAGGCTTGGTGCTAGTGAAAGCTGACCTTGGTATGCAGTGTGGCCTTTCTCACATGCACCCAGGCCCAGCAAAGGCAGCCAAAACCTGTGGATCACTTTGGAGCTCCAAACAAGTAGCTCAGGGCCAGTCACAGGAAGATACACAGACATTAACTTGCACTGGAATCCCCAACAAGAGGCCCCAAAGTCAACACACCCAATGGCGGGCTTCAGACCACATCAGAGCACAACTCAATTAGCCCCACAAGTGCCACACCCAAAGGGAGATCTCAGCAGGCACAAGACCCTGGTGGAACAAAGTCTACTCCATGTGATCCACCCCCACAAAGCTGCTTGTACACTGTGGTCAGGATCAATCCTTATAGTCAGTCAGCCTGAGGATCAACTCCGCTCATGGAAGGGCAAACAGCAATCAAGGCTCAACGACAACAAGAGGATATACACAGTTCACATGGAGGGCACACCTGGAAGCTGAACTTGGGTGACCAGGGAGGTTGTGCGACTGGGCCATACAAGCTACCTACTACATTATTAGGCCACTCTACCATGACCAAGAGATGGAGCAGCTCCACCTAATTCATAGAAACAAATACAGAGAGGCAGCCAAAATGAGGAGACAAAGAAGCATGTCCCAAATGAAAGAACAGAACAGAACTCCAGAAAAACAACTAAACAAAATGGAGAGAAGAAATCTACCAGAATCAGAGTTCAAAACACTGATGATATTATACTCAATGAACTTAGTGAGAACCTCCACTGCATAAAAAAGGACCAGTCAGAAATGAAGGATACACTAACTGGAATGAAGAATATATTATAGTGAAATAATAGTAGAGTAGATGAAGCACAGGATCAAATCAGAAATTTGGAAGATAAAGAAGTAGAAAAACCTCAATGTGAACAGCAAACAAACAAACAAATAAAAAAATCCAAAAAATGAGGGTAGTTTAAGGAGCCTCTGAGAAAACTTCAAGTGTACCAACATTCATATCATGGGAGTGCTGGAAGGAGAAGAGAGAGGGCAAAGAATTAAGAACATACTTGAAAAAAATAGTCAAGGAAAACTTCCTTAACCCGGTGAAGAAAATAAACAGAGAAGTCCAGGAAGCACAGAGAGTCCCAAACAAGATGAACCCCAAAAGGCCCACACTAAGACACCACATAATTAAAATGCCAAAGGTTAAAGATGAAGGAAGAATCTTAAAAGCAACAAGAGAAAAGCAGTTAACTATAAGAGAGCTCCCATAAGACTGTCAGATGATTTCTCAACAGAAACTTAGCAGGTCAGAAAAGATTGGCATGAAATATTCAAAGTGATGAAAAACAAGGACCTTAACCAAGATTACATCCTCAGTAAAACTATCATTTGGAATGAAAGGACAGATAAAGAGCTTCCCATCCCAAAAATAAATAAATAAATAAAGCCAAAGGAGTTCATCAACATCAAGCCAGTATTACAAGAAAGGTTAAAAGGTCTTCCTTAAGAAAAAGAAAAAAAGAAAGGTAAAATATCAATCACAAAATGATAATAAATACATATCTATCAACAATTTATTTAAATAAAAGTGGATTAAATGTTCCAATCAAAAGACATATAGTAACTGAATGGATAACAAAAGAAGACACATATGCTGTCTAGAAAATACTTCAGAGTGAAAGACACACATAGGCTGAAAGTAAAGGGATGGAAAAAGATATTTAATGAAAATGGAAACAAAAAACACTGGGATAGCAATATTCATATCAGACAAAACGAATCCTATAGCAAGAGACAGACTTCCAAACAAAGGCTATAACAAGAGATAAAAAAGGATCCAGAAGAAGGAACCTAGCAGTTCCACTTCTGGGTGTTTATCTGAAGAAACGCAAAACACTAAATTTAAAAGCCATACGCATCCATATGTTTACTGCAGTATTATTTACAATACCCAAAGTATTGAAGCAGTCTAAGTGTCCATCAATAGAAGAATGAATACATAAGAAGTGGTATGTATATACAATGGTATTTGACTCAGCCATAAAAAAGAATGAAATCTTGCTATCTGCAACAACATGGATTGACCTAGAGGGTATGGTGCTGAGTAAAGTAAGTCAGGCAGAGACAGACAAATGCCATATGATTTCATTTATATGTGGAATCTAAAAAAACAAAATAAACAAGCAGAACAGAAACAGACTCATAGGTGCAGAGAACATTTCGACAGTTGCCAGATGGGAGGGGGGTTAGGAGAAGGGGTGAAAAAGGTTAAGGGATTAAGGAGCACAAATTGGCAGTACAGAATAGTCATGGGCATGTAAAGTACAGTGTAGGGAATAGAGTCAATAATATTCTGATAACTGTGGTGTCAGATGGATACTAGATTGATCTGGGTGATCACTTTGTAAATTATATAAATGTCTAGTAACTGAATTATTATTAGACACCTAAATTAATACAATATTGTATCTCATTGAAAATAAAAAAAATACTTAAAAAAATAATACCCACACTAAGCACCAAGTAACTCCAGAGATATGGTGAACTTTAGGTCACCATAGCAAAAAAATCCAAAAAAACAAAAACCCAAATCCAGCTCAACTCCTGACTAGATTAAGTGAAGCTCTCCCCCTTCCACACACTGATGGCCTAGGAGAAGAAATGTACCATTTTTATGAATAATACAATTTATTTTCAGTTACACTGTTCACTTGACTGAGCTAAAGGATGCCCAAATAGCTGGTAACATTATTTCTGGGTGCATTTGTGAAGGTGTTTTTAGAAGAAATTACCAATCAAGGTAAACTGAGTAAAGAAGATTGTCTTCAATCCTCACCCATGTGAGTGAGCATCACCCAATCCACTGAGGTCTGGGAGAGGACAAAAGTTGGAGGGGGTTAGAATTTGGCTTCTCTGTGTGAGCCAGTACACCTGCCTTTTCCTACTCCCAGACTTCAGTGCTTCTGGTTTTCGGGCCTTTCGATTTGGATGATATATATTCCCCCAAAACTCAACAATAAAATAAACAATCCAATTAAAAGTAGTCAAAAGTTTAAACATTTTACCAAAGAAGATGTACTATGGCAAATAAATATATAAAAAATTGCTCAACATGATCACATTAGGGAAATAAAAAGATGAAATACTACCATTGGCAACAACATGTATCGACCCTGAGAATATTATATTAGTTAAAATAAGGCAGTCAGAAAAGCTAAGAGCCATATGATTTCACCCATAAGTGGGATGTAAAACTGAAACTCAGAGACACAGACAACAGTGTGGAAGTGGGTGGGGAGGTGGTAGGGGGAAGAGGATTGCCGGTGGGTGGTGGGCACCCGATGCAACATACACGTTGTGCTATCATATCATAGTAATGTGCACCTGAAACCTATACAACCCTATGAACCGATGTCAGCCCAATAAATTTAATACAAAATTAAACAAGCACCATCTTTGTAGCTTTTAGAGAAAGATAAAAGATACCCTGGAGTGACAATTTTAAAAATGTATTTCAAAGAACATCTATTCCTTGCTAGATTGTATGCTCTATTAAGGCAGAGACCATGTCTATCTTGTTCACCAGCATTTGTCCAGATTCTTGCATACTGGTACATTGTGGGTGCTAAATAAAGGTATGTGAAATCAATAAATATATGGAAGGGAAATAGAAAAATTATAAAGAGATAGTACTGTGCACCTATTAGAATGTTTTTCAAAAAGTTGACAGTACCAAGTGCTGACAAGAATATGGAGCAACTGAAACTCTCAGATGTTGCTGGTGGAGCATGCAAAATTGATGCAGACACTGTGGAAAACAGTATGGCAGCTTCTTAGAATGTTAAAATAGACTTACCATTGTCACCCAGCATGACCAAGAAACGTGAAAACTTCTATTCACACAAAAACCTGTACATGAAGGTTTATAGAAGTTTTAATCGCAATTGCCAAAAACTGGAAATAACCCAAATGTCTTTCAAGTGGGTAAACAAAGTAGGATACATCCTTATACATTCCACTCATCAGTAAAAAGAAGCAAACTACTGATAGACACATAACATGTGTAAATCTCTAATGTATTATGCTAAGAGAAAGAACCTAGCCTAAAATAGCTTATATGACATTCTGGAAAAGGCAAACCCATGGCGACAGAAAATAGATAAAGGGGCTGCTAGAACTTGGGGGTAGGAGCAAAGATTGGCCACAAAGGGACATGAGATAATGTTTTGTGTGATGGAACTGTTCTATATCTTGATTCTGGTAATGGTCACGGTACTGTCAAAACTTCATGGAACAGTACACTGAAAATGTTGCATTTTGCTGTATGCAGATTATGCCACAATATTGATTTACAAAAACCTAGACAAATTGTCATTTTCCATATGTGCTCCTGTTAGGCTGTTCTGCACACCACATACACAAAAGAGCTCCTTGAAGGTACAGCTTCCTCATAGGGACAAACATAACTTTGTACACACTTAAATACATGGTGTCATATATTATCTTATGCTCCTATTTTCAATATAAATTAGTTTTATTATAGATATATAAAATATATTTGCCATACCTTTCCCACTTTTTTATTAAAATGATATTACTTTGGCAAAATAGAGAACATAATATCTACTTATAAGTTAATTTTAAAGTGTTTGCTATTCTCTAAAATATTCTTTTAACTGGTTACATGATGAATAATTTGAAATACTGATTTTTCCTCCCAATAATCTGTCCACTTAGAATGTTGCAATAACAGCTCTGGCTGGTGTGGCTCTTTTGGTTGGAGTGTCCTCCCATAGACAGAAGGGCTGCAGGTCCAATTCCCAGGCAGGGCACACGCCTGGGTTGCAGGCCAGGTCCCCAGTTGGGGGCACGTGAGAGACAACCACACATTAATATTTCTCTCTCTTTCCCCCTCCCTTCCCTTCTCTCTAAAAAAATAAATTAAAAAAATCTAAAAAAAAGAATTTTGCAGTAATAACATCTTGATGCTCAGTTAACAAAAATGTATGTCCTAAACTTGTTTAGACTTTAAAAAGTTAGGAACATAGTACATGTTTTTTTTTATCCCATTGAAGGTCATATTTTACTGAGAGTTATATCGGTACTCAATATATCAGTTCTAAAAATGAAGAGTTTGAAAAGTCTGAAGATCTCAAAGCATTCAAAGAGACATGTGATATTATCGTTTAAACATTACAACTTTTCTGAAAGCCACATAGTCAACACAGTGTTATTTAGTAGGACATGGAGAGCCAGAACTGATTGCTGGGAGTCTTTGTAGGTAGGAGATCATTTGGAAAAAAATCATAATCTGCAGTCAGAAAGGCAGAGGGAATAGGTGGCAAATGTCAAGGTACAGTGAAGGTCAGAATCCAGGACTCAGAGGAGGGCTGAGACTATCAAAGTTAGAAGCTCCTCCTTGGAATTGTCCCCTCCAAATCATATTGCTCTAACTAAAGCTATTATTTATTGGGCACCAACAATGCACTAAGACCTTTACTTGCCCTAAACCATTTATCTTCATGACAAACATGTGTGTGATTATTATTCTCATTTTACAGAAGAAGAGGCTGAGCTAGTGGCAGGGTCAGGAATTGAACACAGTGTTCTGATTCCAATGTCCCTGTTATGATTCCAATGTCCCCACTTGTTTTACAAATCCTGAATCTTATGAGAACTGCTAAGCATTCAGACTTATTTGGCCCTACTACACTTTCCCCAGATTTCTGGACTCCCCACAACTTTGGACAAACATGCCGCTCTTTCCACTGGCCCTGTCTCCTTTCTTTATGATTTGTAGCACATACTAGACCTCAGAAAGGAATGGCCCTCTCTCTCTAAGGCCCTAACAGTTTCCCACCTTTTCTCCCCTCAAGCAGGTTCACTTGTACTTACCAGATCATCTTCTTGATACACAGCAGTATTTTCAGTTTTACAGCATTCCTTGCTTGTCTGGAGATATTGTCAGTCTTTTTGGTTTTCATTGTCATAGTCTTTGCTGTGAAAGTTCCACAGCTTGATGATTACCCTGAACTTGGAGGCCAGGAAAAATTTTTCCCCTAAAAATAATTTAATTGTGTTATTATTACCAAGATTTCAAATGTGTATATGCAGATCAGTTCTGATTTGTTTTCATCTATGGACTCTCGAACCAAAGATAGTTTTGTATTTTTTTCCAGAAGTCGTAACATGGTATAACTGCAATTGACCAGACTGGTAATTAAGAGACCTGTTTTATCCTAAATTCATTGTCCAAAAAACTATTTAGTCTTTAGTAAATCCTACAAGGTCTGTCCAGAAGATATCCAGCCATGTAATATGAAAAATAGAAACATTTATTGAAGAAGATACAAGAAACATTGTGCGTAGGACAATGATGCCTCCATCCTCTTAAAAGTAGGTACCTTAGGACCTCACACAGTTCTCTTCAGTTGCCATCAGCTGCCCTGTCATATTTTCCTGAATCTCATCAATGGTCTGAATCTTCCCTTTCAAAAGTTATTTTCGTTTTGGGAAAAGCCAGAAGTCACAGGGTGCCAAATCTGGGCTGTAGGGAGTCTGAGTCACTTGGGTGATTTGATATTTTGCAAAAAAACTCTGCACGAGACATGATGTTGTGACGTTGTTGTGATAAAGCTGCAAATCACCCAGTTGCTCATAGCTGTGGCCTTCTGAATCATCTGAATAGTTTTCATGGAGGAATGTTCAAGCTTACTGCAAAATCTGATGCAGATTTGTTATTCTATTTGTTCAGTCATTTTAAATGTGAGGGCCACACTGTATATATGCTCACTCGACAGCATCTACCACCCCCACTGACTAGTACAGTGAAGTCGTCATTGTTCACACACATTGTTCCAGCCCACTGTCCTTGGCTGCCAGGTTACAACCATGTTGCACAAACCATTCCTGTTATATAAACAATGGTTGGACTTTTCCTGGACGGACCTCGTAAACCCACTTGGAACTTCGGTTTCTTGATCTGAAAAATGAACACAGTTTCACCAAATAATTTCTAAAAGGGTCTTAAGGACCCAAATCTCATTCTAGACTGCTAGTTTATGCATGTGACAAACTTATATTAACTAGAATATCAACTCATCTTGGGATGTTTTCTTAGTGTATTTATGTTTTTCTTGTATTTACAGTCTCTATTTGAACCGAATTCTTGTTCAGGCATGATGGACAGAATTACCAAAGGAAAAACAAACACCAGCCCTCATTCACAATAGGTATATACCTCTATGTAAAACATACATAGAACACACCCACACACATATCACATACATATATCTCGTAATGTAAACCTGACAGATTTTTTTCTTATTTTTCATGCAAGTGCCCTAAAAAGCTTTGATTGCCATCTACTTCAAAGATGCAATCTTGAAGAACCACATTGCCAGCCATGTGACTACATAAAGAACAAAGCCATTTCCTTTTACTGAGGCTCCTTTGTTTAGAGATTCTGGTCGATTTTGATAACTGACCACTTTGATCACCTATTTTTTTCTTTTCCCAGTGCTTTAAATTCCCACTGTTACGTTTTTTTTCCCCTGGGGAAAAATATCTCTAATTTTATTGAATTTTTTTCCCCAACTTAAAAAAATTTATTGTTGTCCAAGTATAGTTGTCTGCCTTTTCCCCACCTCTCCCCTCCAACCTCAGCCCTCCCCATCTCCCTCCCCTGATCCCACCCCCCCTTGGTTTTATCCATGTGCCCTTTATAGTTGCACCTGGAAACCCTTCACCTTTTTTCCTCCCATCTCCCCTTTGGTTACTCTCCGTTTGTTCTTAATTTCAATGTTTCTGGTTATATTTTGTTTGCTTGTTTGTTTTGTTGATTAGGTTCCACTTACGGTGAGATCATATGGTATTTGTCCCTCACTGCCTGGCTTATTTCACTTAACATAATACTCTCTAGTTCTATTCATTGCTATCACGAAGGGTAGGAGCTCCTTATTTCTTTCCGCTGCATAGTATTCCATTGTGTGAATGTACCACAGTTTTTTGATCCACTCATTTACTAATGGGCACTTAGGTTGCTTCCAGCACTTGGCTATTGTAAATTGTGCTGCTATGAACATTGGGGTGCATAGGTTCTTTTGGATTGGTGTTTCAGGGTTCTTAGGATATAATTCTAGCAGTGGAATTGCCAGGTCAAAAGGCAGTTCCATTTTTAGTTTTCTGAGGAAATTCCATACTGTTTCCCACAGTGGCTGCACCAGTCTGCAATCCACCAACAGTGCACTAGGGTTCCCTTTTCTCCACATCCTCTCCAACACTTGTTGCTTGTTGATTTGTTTATGATGGCCATTCTGACCGGTGTGAAGTGGTATCTCATTGTGGTTTTAATTTTCATCTCTCTGATAGCTAGTGATGCTGAGCATCCTTTCATATGTCTCTGGGCCCTCTGTGTATCCTCCTTGGAGAAGTGTTTGTTCAAAGTCCTTTAGGAGAACATAGGCAGGAAAATCTTAGATATTCCATGCAGCAATATTTTCACTGATATGTCCCCTAGAGCAAGGGACATAAAGGAAAAAATAAACAAATGGGATCTCATCAAAATAAAAAGCGTCTGCATGGCTGAAAAAAACAGCATTAAAATGAAAAGAGAACCAATCATATGGGAAAACATATTTGCCAATGATACCTCAGACAAGGGTTTGATCTCCAAGATATATAAAAAACTCACATGACTCCACTCTAGGAAGACAAACAACCCAATTAAAAAATGGGCAAAGGACTTGACCAGCCACTCTCATGTTTTTATTTCACCAATACATGGTGAGCTCACAACACTAGTTCCCTACTTCATTCCCAATAAAAGCAGAAGTTAAGGCCCATTCTCTCTTTCTACCTGTGACCTTGCTGTGTGGCCCCAGTGGTGCATGTGATTTCCAGGTCCTGCAGTAATAAACATTAATTTTTAAAGTTTCCTGATGGCCTGATGGCCATGGCAGAGGAGTGTCTTATCATCATAGTAAGAACCACAAGGTCTGGTCCAACCACAACACTAGTTATTAATAGGCTAAGACCATCACAAAACACACCCCTGCATACATTTATCAAAAATGCAAACATAGATTGGATATTACAAGACCATTTAGGCTCCCCACTTCTAAAGTATGTACCCATTTGTTTTAATCTGTTTGAGCTGTTATAACAAATTACCATAGACTGGGTAACTTATAAATAACATAAATTTATTTCTTGCAGTTCTGGAGGCTGGAAGTCAAGTATGAGGGTGCTGGCAGGGTTGGATTCTGGTAAGTGCTCTCTTCTGGGTTGCAGATTGCTGACTTTTTCCTGTGCTCTCACATGCAGAAAGAGGGCAAGAGAGCTCTCTGAGCCTTTTACAGGGGCATTAATCTCATTCATACGGGCT
>VMDR010033286.1:0-11412 GCA_007922815.1 Macrotus californicus
GAAAGAAATCAGATGGCTTCATCTGTTATTTACAATTGTAATTTAAAATTATAGGGTTTTTATCCTTTGACTTTTATGTTTGTGTCTCTTCTTTTGGAAATGTGTTGTTTCATAATGATGTTAATATCATTACTTATTTGTTTCTACCTTATACCATTTCTGTAGCTTTTTCAAAATAAGAATATCGACATCCCAAATATCCATAAGTTAAAAGTGTAGTTGAAAATTTCTAATGGCTTTTGTCCTTAAATGTATTCTACTGGGGTTTGCAGTCACAATTTTGTACTTTAATATGACTTAACAGGAGTCCTGTTTGTTTGTTTGTTTGTTTGTTTCTTTTTTATGGCTTTGGCACCAACAGTTAGGCATATTTGTTTCAGATCATTTTCAGTTATTAGAGATTTTTTATTTAGATGTTTCTAAATTATACAAAGTACCTGCATAGTTATTAAGTGAAAATTTTATAACAACATTCCCACTTTCAACCTGGTCATATTCATGCTTTCTATACTTCTCCATTACTAGTTTTATTATTTATTTCTACTGTTCATGTAAAAATATAAACAAATACATGTGAGTATATGCATATATATATTTATTTTCACACCTTGCTCACTTTCCACAAAAGTGAGATACAATAAAAACTGCTTTATAGTTCGCAGTTTCACTTATTTATGTACTGGAGATGATCCCACATCAGTATGTAGAAACTGTTCTCATTCCTTTTTACACCTGTGTAGTACTAGATGTTTAAAGCATAGATTACTTAGCCAGCTCCTTGTTAATGGACATTGGGTTGTTTCCAGTCTTGGTATGAGTAGTGCTGCAATGAATAGCTTTGTACATATGTCTTTTTGTATTTTTGCCAGCATATCTTTGGAATAGATTCCTAGAAGTGGGATTGCTGGATCAAAAGGTAAATACATATATCATTTTGCTAGATATTGCAAAGTTTTCTTTCACCAGGGTTGTGTCATTATGCTTTACCTGCTTAACTGTAGTCTCATCATAGATATTGTTGTCAAACTTTGGAATTTTTTCCAGTGTGATATTTCAGTGTAGTTTTAATTTGCATTTCTCTTAAAATGGGTAAGTTTGCATATCTTTCCATATGTTTAAGGACCTTTGCATTTCTTTTTGACAAATTCTCTTTCTCTGTATTTTGCTTGTTTTTCTATTAGATTATTAATCTTGTTTCTTCTCAGTTTTTTAGTAGATTTCAATATGTTAGAGAGTTTAGTTCCTTAGTTCATTATTTTTATTGTTGTTGTCTATTTTTTAAATTAGCATGCTGTTTCAGGGACTAGGGTCCTTGCTAAGGACCATGAATGTCCAGCCCTGTTACATTTTAGGGAACTGACTTTCTACTAGCCCATACTTCCAGGATGTTCCCAATGTCTTCTTTGTTGGCTTGTTATATTTCTGATGAAGAATTTCAAGTACATAAAAGTGATGGGACACAATATAAGAACACCCACATAGCTGCCATGAAAAATTAATAAATGTTAATGTTGTCTAATATTTGTTTACATTTTTTATTATGGTAAAATCCCCATATCCATTATACACAGTTTACCATTTTAACCATTTTTTTAAAAGAGTGTACTATTCAGTGGTGTTAAGTACATTCATATTATTGTGCAAGCATTACCATAGTCCATCCCCAGAACATTTTTCATTTTCTCAAACTGAAGATCTAAACCTGTAAGACACTACTACCTCCTGATTCTTCTCTCCCCACAGTTCTTGGAAACCACCATTATTCTTTGTGTCTGTATGAATTTGACTGCTCTGGCTGCCTCATATAAGTGGAATCATACAGTATATATCTTTTCGCAAGTGGCTTATTTCACTTAGCATAATGTCCTCCAGGTTCATTCATGTGTGTTATATGCCAGAATTTCCTTCCTATTTTTTATAAGGCTGATAATACTCCATTGGATGGATGTATCATATTTTTTTAAATTTATTCACCTGTCAGTGGATACCTGGGTTGCTTCCAGCTTTTGGCTATTGTGAATATTGTGGCTATGAACATCCATGTACAAATAATCTGTTTGAGGCTCTGCTTTCAGTTCTTTTAGGTATATACCCAAAAGTGGAATTGGTGGGTCATATGGTAATTATATTTTTAATTGTTTGAAAAACTACCATATAATTTTCCACTGTGGCTATACCATTTTACATTCCCAGACCAGCAGTGCACAAGCATTCCAATTTCTCACATCCTTGCCAACAGCTATTTTCTGCTTTTTTGATTACAGTCATCCTATGTGTGCGAGGTGGTATCTCGTGGTTTTGATTCGCATTTCCCTAATGATTTGGAACATGTTTTCAGGTGTTGTTTCCATTTTTAAAAAGAAGTAAAACACAACACAGTTTATGCCTCTTTTGTGCTTCTCTTCTAATCCTGTTTTCTCCTCTACATGCCCAGAGGCGGCACTTAAGTCCTGTTTTAATTGATGTATTTTCTTCCCATCCTTCATGTTTTTATACTCTAACCAATATGCGTGTATTCATAAACATTGTACTGCAAAGTTCTCTTTTGAAGCCTAAATTGTATCTTGTGCTTTTCATTCTGCCATTTTTACTTGATGTGGCATTTTATTTTTTGAGATTTATCTATGTCAGTATTAATTTATTCATTTTAACTGCTGTATAGTAGTACTCCGTTGTAGGATTACCATAGTTCATCTCTTCCCCTGCTGATTGCTTCCGTCTGTTGCTATTACAAACAGTGCTGTGGTGAGCATCTTATATTTGCTTCCTTGTGTTTGTGTGAAGCACAGGCTCCCCCAGAGTGTATTCATTCAGCAACTATTTGTTGCAAACTTCCTAGTGCCAGGCATTGTTCTGGGCAGTGGGGCTGCATCAGTGAACAGCCTGCTCTGAGGGACCTTATGTGAACTGTGATTATTGGGTTATGGAATGTTTGAATCTTTGCTCACTCAACAAAAAGTTATTGAGTCTCTGCTGTGTCAGAGATAAAGGACTGACCAAAACAAAGATTCTGTCTTCATAGAGTTTATAATCTAATGGGAAAGATAAAAAGACATGGTATACTGTCAAACAGGAATGAATACCTTGAAGACAAGAAAGCAGAGCCTGAGGGTTTTCTGCTGTGGGTACTGATGGAAGGAAGGCCTTTTTGGAGAGGTGACAGTTGTGAATGACACGGGAAAATCAGTCTTTGAGCTGAGGAAATAGCAAATGTAGAGGCTTTGAGGACAGAACGCGACTGGAGAAGAATGAGAATAAACTCAGTGTCACTTGAGTGCAGTGAGCAAACAAGAGGCTGGTTAGGAATGACGTGGTAGGGTAGGGAGCAAGAGGGCCTTTACAGTTGTTCACAGGTTTTAGATTTTATCATAAATATGACTTAAAAGGTGAATGATGTCATGGTTGGGCCTTGGACTAGAGAGAGAGCAATAGGAATGGTGGGGAGTGATTAGATTTAGAATATATTTCAAAGGTGGTACCTAGAGAATTTTCTGGTGGTTTGGATGTAAGATGTGAAAGAAAGGGATTAAAGTAAGAATAAGTTCCTGTTCTTTTGGATTGAGCCAAAATATTGACTAGTGGTATATTTTATTTAGCTGGAGAATACTAAGGAAGAAATCAGATTGAAAATTCAAATTTGAAGTGCCTACCTGTTAAGTATCTCAAATATTTGGCAATCCAAATACAATCCAAAGTGGTTGTAGTAGTTACCCTCTCACCAGGTTTATGTGATTCATTTGGGTAAATCCCAGATGGATCCCAACAGGAGAGACAGCCTGTCACACTTCTGGGCTGTTGAGATTCATTGACAATCATTGTTCTAAGGGAACCTACCATAAAAGCAATTAACTTGTTATGAAGTAAATTGTAACTTAGGTTTATTACTAGGTTTATGTTTTTGTACTTTGAGTTTTCTCTTATTGGGGTTCACATGTTTTTGTTTCGTTTTATTTTGTTTTTAATTCCAGATGCTGGATCTGGTGTGGAAGAAGTGGAATTAAGCTGGGAAGATTATCTAGAAGAGACAGGGTCCACAGCAGTTCCCTATGGATCTTTTAAACATGTAAGCAGTAACTGTATTGCTTTACTGTTTATATTTGTTTCCTTTGACTTACTGTGCCATCATTAGAGAATTTGGAGTTATTTTAAGTTGGGGCACTTGAACTTGAGTGCTTTTTCCTTTTCCTTCCCCTGCTACCCTCATTAAGAAAGCTTGACATACTCTTAAAATTATTTTTGGTTTTGTGTATTTTCTCCCCTTTAATGCAGGAATTGTCTTTTTGACTGGTCATGAATATTCCTTTATTTTTATCAGAAAACCTTCTTATAAATTGGAGAAAATGGTTTATTTTCTTGCATATTACACTATAATATTTTATGACTATTGGTTTGCTCATTGAAAGTAATGCCAATAACATTGTTTGCTTCCGGTCACATGGAGCAGAAGCATGAATAGTGGCACACGGTGAGTCACGCTTGTGGCCTGTGCAGCGCAGCATCATGCCCCAACAGCCCAGTTTAGTGCTTTGCCAGTGGACAACATATTTGCTTATGTAGTGCCTTTATAATGTAAGAATGCACTCCAAATCTTATTAATAATTTATATTTAGACCTAGTTTTTTAAACCTGTTCATCCTTCACTCTTTCTTAAAAGACACAAAACTATTGATTTTAAGACTACTTATTTCATTTCTCTTAGTCTGTTCAGGAGGCCATAACAAAATAACAGATTGGGTGGCTTAAACAACAGAAGTTTATTTTCTTATAGTTCTGCAGATTGCAAGTCTGAGATTAGGGTGCCAGCACGGTCAGTTTCTGGTGTCGATGCTTCCTGGGTTGCGCTTCCTGGGATGTGGCAAAGAGCACCTTCTCGTTGTGTCCTCACATGGTAGGAAGTGAGAGAGCAGGCTCTCTGGTGTGTCTTCTTATAAGAACACTAATCCCGTTGGATCACGGCTCCATTCTTAAGGCCTCATTTAATCTTTACTACCTTCAAAAGGTTCTATCTCTAAATATAGACACATTGGGAGCCAGGATTTGAACATACAAATTTGGGGGGTAGCAGTTCAATCTATAGCAATGTTCAACAGCATATAGTTTCTCTGTTCTAAGATTTGCAGAGATACTCAGAATTGTCTGTTTTGTGAAGTTGGACTGTATTCTTTTAGGTGTCTTTATAAGCTAAAGAGTGTTGCTGTTTTCAGTTTGTTCTCACATAAAAACTTAGTGATAGCAGTTGTCCTTTTGATTATTTCTTAGTTCATTTTGTCTCTCTTAAATTGAAGTGAGAATTATATATTTTAGGTAAGGATTTTATTTTGTATTGTGTTGGCTAATCTTTTGTAATTGTTTTTAATATTGTTTTAACATAGAAAGTCTATTAATGATTTTATAATATCTTTGAATTTTTGTTTTTAATGTTATTACTAATCTAATATGTATTTACACAAATTTATTTATACTAAAATGCAAATGAAGGGCAAATTCCCTGACCAAAATTTCTGTCTAAAAAGTCACTTTAAAGAGACAGATTCTACCTTCTCCTCTCTGAATGACAAAGAAAAAAGAAAAATAAGTGCATACATACTTTCTCACTGTCAAATTTAGGAAATATTTGTAAACTTGAATCAGTATATGGTAAAGGGCTGCCAAATATACTGAAAATCAAGCATGGATGTAGGTAGATGTTGAGAAAGGATGCCTTTGGCTAGCAGATTGCAGACACAGCAGACACAGCCCAGATGTCCAGAATAATGGAGGTGGGTGTGGCAAAGAGGCCCCAGTTTGGGAAGGAAGACAGGACTTAAGGAGGAATTAGAGGTTAACCATATTTGCAAGGAGGACGGGTCTTAGGTAAAAAGCCTTCCTCAAGGTATAAGTCCAGTGAACAGAATAGCACCGGATATGGGAAAGGCACTAAGCTTTACCTGGGTCTTCTAGACCAAAAGCTTCAAGCTGCTAGGGGAAGGGATGCAAATCCTATTAGCCCCAGATTATAGGTGAAGATCCTTTGTAGCCTGGAGCTAGAACAGAAGGAATAAAAGGGATAAAATGTCTGAGAAGTTCACACTCCCAGGACCCAGGGACACAAAACCTGACTAAGATTGAGGCTTATTCTCAAAATCCCCTCTTGCACCTGTCCCTAACTACCAGTTAGAAAATGTTGGGCAGCAAAGGTTTATTTGTGGGAGAGAGGAGAGGAAAGAGTAGGGAGAGAGACAGTCTGTGAGATAAAGTCACAAAGAAAAGACTTAAATCTGAGGGTGGAGCAGCAAATACCAAGGGGAAAAACCCCTCTGGCAAATAAGCCGACACCCTAGATACTAGAAAATGCTAGTGAAACTGGAAGCAGGGGGCACACTGTGAATAATCAGAGCAACAACAAAACCCAAACCCAGCTCCACTTCTAACTAGACTGACTTAACCTTCTCCCTCAGACTTCAGGCATGAGAAGAAACATGCCCATTCCCAGGTATAAATACTATTTGCCTCAGTCTTGACTGCTTTACACAGAATGTCTGGCTTTCAACCAAAAATTATGGGACACATAAGAAGCAAGGGAAAAACAGCAAACTGTCAAGAGACAAAGCAGTCAACAAAACCAGATATGATCCATATGTTAGAACTATCTGAGAATTTTAAATAACCGTGATCAGTATGTTAAAGGATCTAGCAGGATAGGTGGACAACATGCATGAATAGAAAGGGGTCATCACAGAGATAGAAACTATTAGAAATAATCAAATGGAAATTATAGAAATGAAAAACAGGGTAAAGGAAATGATGAATGTCTTTGATAGGACTATCAGTAGACGATACAGATGTGGAAAGAACCAGCGTACTTGAAGATAAGTCAGTAGAAATGCCCAGAGTGAAATGCAAATAGAAAAAAGGTTGGGAGTGGGGAAAAACAAGACCAGAACACCAAACATCTGTGGCCAATATAAAAAGGTCTAATGTATGTATAATTGGAATTTCAGAAGGAGAAAGTGAGGAAGGGATATTTGAAGAGATAATGGCAGACAATTTTCCAAAGGAAAGTCAGATTTCACACCACAGACTGAAGAAGCTCAGGGAATGCAAAACAGGATAAATAATAAACAAACAAAACCCATCCAGGCACATTATTTTCAAACTACTGAAAACCAGATAGAAGAAAATGTCTTGAGGATAACCAGAGGAAAAAAAGATACATTACATAGAGAGAAACAAATGTAAAAATTATAGAAATTTTTTTCCAGAAACTATTCACACCAGAAGACAATGGAGTAAGATCTTTATTTTTTAAAGATTTTATTTATTTATTTTTAGACAGAGGGGAAGGGAAGGAGAAAGAGAGGGAGAGAAACATCAGTGTTTGTTGCCTCTGGTGAGCCCCTGCTGGGGACCTGGCCTGCAACCCAGGCATGTGCCCTGACTGGGAATCGAAGCAGTGACCCTTTGGTTCACAGGCTGGCGCTCAGTCCTCTGAGCCACATCAGCCAGGGCAATGGAGGAAGATCTTTAAAGTGTTAAAGAAATAAACCTGTCAATCCAGAATTCTGTACCCAGCAGAAACTTATTCTAAAAGTAAAGGAGAAATAATGACATTTTCAAGAAAGCAAAAATTGAGAGAATTCATTACTTGTAAAAAAATACTAAAGGAAATTTTTAAGGCAGAAAGAATTTGATATAAGGCAGAAACTTCGATCTACACAAAGAAAGAAAGGACAGTGGAAATGGCATAAATGTAAGTAGATATAAATATTATTTCTTATTCTCAATGTGTCTAAAAGATAACTGTTTGAAACAAAAATGGTAGCAATATATTATGTGTTTATAGCATATATAACACAGGTGGCAAACACAAGGCCCGTGGGCCGAATCCAGCCCTCTGCCTTGTTTTATCCGGCCCGGCATCTTGTTTCTACCTGGCAGCAGCGCCAAGTACTTGCTTAACTGTTAAGGAATAGTTACATTTATACAGTCCTGACATTACATTCGGACCTTTGAAGGCAACCGCGAGGCTGATGTGGGCCCCGGGGAAAATGAGTTTGACACCCCAGATGTATAACTACAATAGCACAAAGGATGGGACGGAAGGTTTGCAAGTATATGGTTGTAAGATCTTTATACAACACAGGAAGTGGTATAATATCACTTATAAGTAGACCTCAGTTAATGAAAGATGCATATTGAAACCACTTAAGGAACCACTAAATTAAAAATATAATTATTGTGTTAAAATATACATAAAACTTACCATTGAACAATTCAGTGGCATTAAGTACTTCTTCAGTGTTGTACCAACACTGCCACTGTCCATTGCCAGGGCTTTTTCGTCATCTCAGACAGATACCCTGTGTCCTTCACAGCAACTCCCCATTTCCCCTCCCCTAGCCCCCAGTAACTTCTGTTATACTCTGTCTTTATGAATTGCCGTATTTTGCCATGTATAATACGCTCCTGTGTATAATGCGTACCCATGTTTTTTACCCAGACTTTCAAGAAAAAAATCTTTCCTTTTTTATATTTAGATACTTGTTTTTGTATTATAGGGGAATTTTACCATTTATTTTTGAACATGTGGTACAAGAAATGTTATGCAACATAATTACAAAACACAAGAACAGATTCAAGGTATTTCAGGTACTACCCATGTATAATGCGCACCCATATTTTTCTCTCAAAGATTTGGGCAAAAATGGGTGCATAATACATGGCAAAATATGGTAACTTCTGTAACCTAAGTGGAATCATACAATATTTGTCTCTTTTATGTTGGGCATATCATTATACCATTGATCTTTGAACAATGCAGGGATTAGAAGCACTGACTCCCTGTGCAGTTGAAAATTCACATACAACTTTTGACTCCCTAAAAACTTAACTACTAACAGCCTACTGTTGAACAGAAGCTTTTCAGATAAGCATACACAGTTAACACATTTTGTGTGTTGTATGTATTTTATATTGTATTCTTACAATAAAGTATTCTAAAGAAAATGTCATTAAGAAAATCATAAAGAAAATACATTTACAGTATTTATTGAAAAAAAATCTGCGTATAAGTGGACCCCATGCAGTTCAAACCTGTGTTATTCAAGAGTCAAGTATTCTTTTTTAGTGCTGGCCCTTGAGTTTGCAGTATACGTTTACAACTAATGTAAGTCCTCTTTCAAATAACACGAGACCACTTCATGGGCTGTGGCAGTCCCTCAAGTGTTCCCAGGCACTCCCTCCTGTTCCTTATCACATTGCCGTTGCTCATGTCTCTTACGTATAAGGTGTAACCACCAACTACTTTATTGCTATTACTATTTTGAACAAACCGTTGTCTGTTGGATGAATTAAGAATAAGAAAAATTAGATTTAATTTTATCTTCATTTACTTTATCTCCTTTATTTTATCTCCTTTTGTAATACCCTTTCTTTATTATATCTGAGTTTCTGACCTATAATTTCTGAATAATTTATTTTAGAATTTTATGCAAGGCAGGTCTGGCAACAAAATTTCTCAGTCTTTATTTGTCTGATAAAGTCTTTATTGATTTTGCTGGATGCAAAATTTTAGGTTGGTGGCTTTTTTCTTTCACTAATGTAAATATTTTACTCCACTCTCTTCTTGGTACCATGGTTTCTGAAGAGAAGTCTGATATAATTTTTATCCTGGCTTTCCTGTAGGTAATGTTTTCTCCCTCTGCCTTTCAATATTTCTTTTTGTCTTTGTTTTTCTGCAGTTTGATATGTGTAGGTTACAGGTATTTTTTATTTTTATCCTGCTTGTACTTTGTTTGGGCTTCTTGGATCTGTGGTGTGGTATCTGTCAATGATTTTGGAAAATCTCAGTGATTATTACTTCACATATTTCTTCTGTTCCTTTCTCTGTTCTCCTTCTAATATTTCCATTATATATGTTACACTTGTAGTTGTTCCATAATTCTTTGATACGGTTTTATCCTTTTCATTCCTTTTTAGACATTTTTTTCTAGCTCACTGATTCTTTCCTTGGCTGAGCCCAGTCTCTTGATGAACCCAGAAAAGGCAGTCTTAATTTCTGTTGCACTGTCTCTGGTTTCTAGCATTTCCTTTTGATTCTTTCTTAGAGTTCCTGCCTCTCTTTTTACATTATCCATCTGTTCTTGCATGTTGTCCTCCTTCCATTTGAGATTTGCTTTTTTAATGTGTTAATTTAGCTGTAATTTCCCTCTTAGCACTTTCACTGCTTCTGATAAATCTTGGTATGCTGTGTTTTTATTAGTCTTAAGGTATTTTCTGATTTCCCTTGTGATTTCTTCTTGAACCATCAGTAGTTCTTCCTTATCTGCAGTTTCACTGCCACAGTTTTAGTTACCTGCAGTCAACTATAGTCCAGAAACGTTAAATTGAAAATTCCAGAAACAAGCAGTTCATGTTTTATTCATTTTTATTTTATTATTATTTTTTCATAAGTTTTACTTGCATGCCACTCTGTGAA
The DNA here is from genome assembly GCA_007922815.1 of Macrotus californicus. NCBI lineage: Eukaryota > Metazoa > Chordata > Mammalia > Chiroptera > Phyllostomidae > Macrotus > Macrotus californicus. Next base: position 10,457 of record VMDR010033286.1, read on the forward strand.
GCATGATGAAATTTTTTGCCATCCTGTGCCATTCCACTCCACCCCACCTCGGACATGAATCACCCTTTTTGCCTAGCTGTATATTATCCCTGCCTGTCAGTCACTAGCAGCCGTCTTGGCTGTCAGACCGACTGTCACAGTGTTGCAGTGCCTGTGTTCCCGTAAGCCCTGTTTTACCGAATAGTGCCACATTCATGTGGCTTTCTCTATAGTATATTGTTATAATTGTTTTGTTTCATTATTATTGTTCTCAATCTCTTCCTATATCTGATTTATAAATTAGACTTTATTATAGGTGTGTATGTATAAGAAAAACACAGTGTCTGTGTAGGGTTTGGCACTCTCTGTGAGTCAGGCATCCACTGTGGGTCTTGGAACATATCCCTCGTGGATAAGGGAGGCGGCTGCTGTGTTGTTTAAGAATGTGTTTAATCTCCACATAATTGTGAATTTCCTAGTTTTTCTTCTGTTATTGCACTCCAGTTTTACTCCATTGTCATCAGAGAAGATACTTTGAATGATTTCAGTCTTTTTAAATTTGAAACTTGTTTTGTGGCCTAACATTATGGTCTGTCCTAGAGAATGTTCCATGTGCACTTGAGAGGAATATGTAGTTTGCTGTTGTCGAGTGGAGTGTTCTGTTAATGTCTGTTCTCATTGGTTAATAGTCTTGTTTAAAAGTCCTCTATCTCCTTTTTGTCTGGTTGTTCTATCCACCATTGATTGTAGGGTACCAATTTGTTCATAGGTCAGCATAACCTTGGTATCAAACTGAACATGAATATTTTAGGAAAGGAAAATTACAGAGTAGTGTCACTGATGAAGACTGATGCATAGATATCTGCATACAAAATAATAGCAAACCAAATGTAGCTGAATTTAGAAAGGATAATATATTAATAACAAGTTGATTTTTCCAGGAATGCAAAATGGTTAAACGTTTGAAAATCAACCAG
>VMDR010033287.1:0-11412 GCA_007922815.1 Macrotus californicus
TGTCTACCTATGCCTCCATCTTGGCCGGAACCCTTCCTTATATTTCTAGTTTTATTATCCACATGTGCAGTCTTAGACACCACAGTTTAGTATGCCCCAATTTTTTAACTTGATATGTCTTTTTGGGGGAGCAAACTTTACTTTGAAATTATTTTAGACTTGCAGAAGATGTGTAAAGAGAGTACAGAGACCTCCCACTTATACCCCATTTTCAGTTGCCACTAATGTTAGCATCTTGTATTACCATCATACCTTCGTCAAAACCAAGGAGCCAACATTACCATTAACTAAACCTTAGACTGTATTTTGATTTTGCAGGATTGTTTCATTAGTTATTTTTCTGTTCCTGGATCCCATTCAGAATACCATATTACATTCATTTTTTTCCAGCTTTATTGAAGTATAATTGAGAATAAAATTGAATACATTTAGGGTATACAATATAATTTAATATATGTATACACTGTAAAATGATCACCACAATTAAGTTGACACATTCATCCCCTCACATAGTTACCATCTATGTGTGTAATAAGAACACTTGAAATTTATTCTCTTAACAAATTTCAAGGATATAATACAAAATTATAGTCACTAAGCTGTACATTAGGTTCCCAGAAATTATTCATCTTGTAATTGATATTTTGTACCTTTTGACCATCATATCCCCATTTCCCTCACCCCCCAGCTCTTGGCAACCACTGTTCTATGCTCCATTTCTATGCGTTTGACTTGTTTAGATTCCACATATAAGCAATATCATACAATGTTTGCCTTCCTGTGTCTGGCTTACTCCGTTCAGCATAATGTCCTCCAAGTTCACCCATGTTGTTGAGTGACAGGACTGCCTTCTTTTCACGGCTGCATAATATTCCATTGTGTATACACGTACACCACATTTTCTTTACCTATTCATCCATCAGCGAACACTTAGATTATTTCCATATGTTGACTATTGTGAATTGATATTGCTTTTGAAAATGAATTTGTTGGATATGACGAAAAAACACAGGCAACAAAACCCAATTACACGTAGTCATCATGTCTCTTTAGGCTCCTCGGTCTCTGATAGTTTCTCAGTCTTTCCTTGGTTTTCACGACTTCGGCAGTTTCGGTGAGCACTCAACAGGGATTTTTGTGCAATGTCCCTCAATTTGCAATTCGTGTTTGATTAGGCTGGCGTTGTGGGTTTTTAGAATGAATATCACAGAGGTGAAGTCCCCTTCTCTTCATGGTGCATCTTTTTAAGTTCCTTTTAATCAATAGGTCCTTTTCTATCCCCTCCGTAGTTACAACTGATTGTGGAAAAACCCAGGACATCTGGCTGGTAGTTACCCAGTCTGGATTCTGCTGATTGCTCGCTCATGGGGAAGTTCAAAACCTTCCTCTGTCCAATAACATTACTGCAAGTTGGCAGCTGGACCTAGATGCACAGACTGCGATAATCTCATCATGAGATATAACTCATTCAAAAAGGATACAGTATGTCTTAGTTTCTTAGGGCTGACAAAATACCACAGACTGGGTAGCTTAAAACAATAGAATTTTATTCTCTCAGGGTTCTCAGGGCAGAGGCAAGATGAAATCAAGATGTTAGCAGAGGGATGCTCTCCTCAGAAGCCTGTCAGGGAGGATGTTTCCTTGTCTTTTCCAGCTTCGGGCAGCCCCCGGCATTCCTTGGCTTATCATCACTCCTATCTGTCTCCTCTACACATTCCAGTCTTCCCTCTGTGTCTGTGTCCAAATTACCCTGTTCTTATAAGGGCACCAGTCATACTGGATTAAGGCCCCATCTTACTCCAATATAACCTCATCTTAATTACATCTGCAATGAAATCGTTTCCAAGGGAGGTCATATTTTTAGTACTGAGGTCTTACGGCATTTAAGATACCTTCTGAGGGGACATAATTCAACCCTTAACACAGGGCATCCCACAAAACCCAAAGCACAGCAAGGCTTCACGGTAGAAAGCCAGCAGGAGCCAGCACAGCCTGTCTCTGTCTTCCCAGGACTGCCTGACCCACCCTTCCAATGTCCAGTTTTGTGTTTGATCTATCCTCTTTCATTCTCCTTCTCTCTCCCTTCTCCCTCCATACCCGTTTTCTCTGCTACTGAGTTCAAGCACCCACCAAAGAAGAGCTCAGACAATCTCAATTCCAAATTCCTGTTAGAGAGGCCACATGGCCAGCTCTGACCCTGTATTTGCCCCTTGGTACACTCAGCCATGGCCAGAGCCAAAAGAGTCATGTGTACAAAGTTCTGAATCTTACAGTGCTCAGGAAAGGATGAGTTTCTGAAGAAGGAAAAATGATCAATGAAGAAAACAGGTGGTGAGTGAAACAGCATTCCTGGTAAAGTACGCAAGAGACTGCTATGTTTCAAAACACAAAGAAAATTCCCCCTGACTTCTCAGGACTATCCAAAAAGATTTTAAAAAGCAGCTGAATTCTCACAGAAAAGGCAGAGTAGAATCAGAAAAATACTGTTCTGAGACACTGGTTCACCTCCATGTCCCATGTCTTTGTGAACACGGGTTATAGCCATGTGCACTCTGTCCCCTTCCATTCTTCTCACCCTTCTGGGCCAAAGTTTTAGTTTGTGGAGTCCAACCTCACCGAAATGCAGTTTTCAGGACACTGTCTAGTTCAGCTCGGGTTGCTATCACAAAAATACCATGGACTGAGGGGCTTAAAGAGCAGACATTTATTTCTTCCAGTTCTGGAGCCTGGGAAGTCTGAGATCAGAGTGCCAGTGCGGCTGGGTTCTGGGGAGAGCCCTCCTCCTAGCCTGCAGACAGCCATCTTGTCACTGTGTCCTCACAGGCCAGAGAGAGAGCATGTTTTACATCTTTTCTTATAAGGGCATTAACCCCATTCATGAGGGCTCCACCCTCAAGACATAATCACCTCCCAAAGACCTCACCTCCTAATACCATCCCCTTAGGAATTAAGCTTCAGCATATAAATTTGTGGGGACACAAATATTCAGCCCATAGTGGACAGTGAGGGAGTAGAAAGCATGGTGGGATTCATCCTGGGAAGGGCTGATGTTGAACTCCATCACCAGGAGCCAAAAGATACAAGAATGGCTGGGGTGAAGGCTTAGAGAATGCTGAGGGTGCCGAACATCTCAACAAGCAGTTTTCCTCGGCTTACCCTGAACTCACTACCTTATTTGCCAGGCTGGTGGATGGGTCATCCAAGACAGAAAGTCAGTCAGCTTCTATGTCAAGGCTGTGAGGGCAGGACTGGATCGCTGTCTTCCTCCGCAGAGCCTGCAAGGTGCACCAGGAAGAAGTGATTGCCCAGGCATTCTCTACCCCTCTCTACACGCGGCAGCTAGGGTGATATTTGACTAGGTGCTAGTATCTCACTATGGTGACATCAGCTTATTTACTCCTCATCCCAGCTTGGTGTTACCCCTCTTGTAAAGATGAGAAAACAGAGGCACAGGAAGTGTAAGTAATATCCCAAGACCACTCAACTAGAAAATGGCACATCTATCTGGCTCCAAATCCCTTGTGTTTTCACACCAAACCAAGCTCTCTCTTGGATAGCACTGGTTAAAGGAGAGCAGCAGGAAAATGACAGATGCTTTCAGCAGATGTCTCAGAGATAGTTTGTCATAATTTTTACTGTTACCGTCTCTGACTTAAGAATAAATGCAGTTGGCTACATAATGATTTTCAGGAACTCTCCTCCTTTCCTTTTACCCTATGACTCCATGAGGTAGCCAGAATATTTTCTGATGCAAAGGAAACAGAAATCAGACTTCCCCAAGCAAATATATACATACATATATAGTTTATTAACTTATACCCAGAGGGGGATTCAGACATAGCTGGATCCCAGCATTGACGATGCAAATAAGAACCTGGACCCCACCTCTGAGCTCTTTTTTCTCCTTGCGATGGCTTCATTCTCAGACAGCTCTTCCCTACACTAGCTCTTCCCAACAACTTTCAGCTTCTGTTCTCACAACTCAGAAACCCCAGTGGACAGCCCCCACAAGTCTCAGAGCTGATGCTCATTAGCTTGGCTTGGTCACACCAATTGGTCCATGCCTGAATTAATCATCACAATTAGGATGCTGGGTAGGCTGATGGTCCAGAACTGGATCACATGCCTGCCTCTAAATACGCAGGTGAGTGCCAGTCTCTAACAAACCACATAGCCTGGAAATAAAGAAGAGAGAGGAGTGATATTCAGACTAGTTAACCACTAGCAGGGTCCAGGACCTACCGGTCAGAATGGATACCCGCCATAAATAACCAATGTTATGTGTGCTGGCTGGACATTAACTCTAGGGAGCAATGATTATCCAAAGTAAATTTTGCTCTTAATGGGAAAGCAGTAGATAAATGCTGAACAAACAGAAAGTACAGATTTCCTCTACAGGGCTGCTTGGTATATCCTTCCTCCATCCTTGTTCACATGGCAAACTCTTACTCATCTTTTTAAGAGCCGGCCAAAGAAACTCCTCCTCTGTAAGCTTTTAGCTCCCCGCCTCACCCTGCTCTAAGTGGTTCATTCTTTCACTGGGGCCACTTATGGGCCTTACTGCTGCCTCCACAGTATCACCTTTTACACACTGTCCCTAGTTTTGGTTTATAGTCTATGAGTTCCTAGGGCTGGGCCTGGCCTGTTTCCTTCCTTCTGGTATCTCCAGTATCTAGCAGTGGGTCTTTCGCATGGAAAATGTTCAATGAATATATCATGGATGAATGAATGAGCAAATGGATATGTAAGTTCCCCCAAAGAACTACAGGGTAAAAGGAAAGGGAGGACAATTACTGGAAGAAGAAAGCTTTCCTAGAAGAAAAAGGTAGAGCAAGTCAGACAAATCAAAAACAGCATTCAACACAAAATTAAAGTTCAAAAAGATGCAGGAGTTTCCCCAAGTTTGCATAACTAGTAAATAATGGAGTTGACTTTTCCCAAACACCATATAGTGGAAGGAAGAAGGGGATTTCTGCAAAAATGTCAGCTTAATAACAAAAAGTTCATCATCGATGGGTAGGGCTGGAGTTACCCTGTGGAAGCAAGCAAGAAAATTTGAACAGGGTGGCTGGTATATCCATCAGGGACTCCCAATATATTCCTGTTCCCCCAGTAGGAAGCAGAGAACCAATGTCAAGTCAGCAAAGAGAAGATCCCCAGGACCCAAAGGGCTTGGAAAGCCCAGGAATTCCCAATGCAATATCTCACATGTCTTGGTGCCTAAAAGGATATACCGGCCTCATCTTGCCTAACTTCAGTGAGAAAGAAAGGGCTGGTCCCTTAACATAAGCCCCTTAATTGCCTGGATCTCCTGTAGCTGTCACTTTAGGCCACCCATGATTAATGACGTAGTGTGGCCACACAGCCAACTCTCACAAGTAACCCTTACAGCATAAATGCTGAGAAAGCCCAGACTTCTCACAGCTTCATATACATTTTATTTATTTTTTAACCGTCCATTATCCATTTATCTAATTGTTGAATTCCAGTATATACATACAGAGGTTTTAGATTTGTTAACTTGTCCCATGTGGGGAAAGTTTTATCAACCAGAGTACAGTGGTTATATAGATTTTACCATTTCTATAGTTTTGCCTTTTCCAGAATGTTGTATCATGGGAGTCATATGTTATGTAGCTTTTTATGAATGGCACAAGCCCTGGCCGGTGTGGTTCAGTTGACTGGAGTGTCATCCCGTAACCAAAGGGTTGTGGGTTTAATTCCCAGTCAGAGTACATACCTGGGTTGTGGGTTAGACCCCTGTTTGGGGCATGTACCATCCCTGGTCCAGGCACATACAGGAGGCAACCAATTGATGCTTCTCTCTCGCATCAATGTTTCTCCCTCCTTCCTCTCTCCCTTCCTCTCTTTCTAAAAGCAATGAAAAAAATGTCCTCGGGTTAGGAAAAAGAATGGCACCTTGCTAGCGTCATATACATACATTTCAGATTTCTGCTCAGTTGGCCTTTGATAAAGCATGTGGCCACCCTCATCACGGAAAGCAGCTTCCTCCCTGGGCCTAACGTTAGAAGCCCTGACTGCCAACTGTTGGATACAGAGCTCACTGCCTCTGACATTCCTCTCCCATTTATCTTCTGCAGGAATGTTGCAAGTTCTCACCAGCTCTCCCATTAGCTGGACTGGAGAGAGAGCAAAAGGCATCAAGAGGGGCAAGCCAGTAGATGAACAGGTGAGTGGTTGAGGAGTGACACTGGTGACGGTGGAGCCCGCTGGTCACTGGAAATCCTCCTGCCAGCAGGTCTAGAATGGAGAACTTAGATGCCCACAGAAAACAGTGTGACTTGGCAGAATTAGAGACAAGATCTAGTGCCAGATTATGAATTGTGACAGGGCCCATACATATCACTTTGCCTAAATGATTCATTTTCAAAATCAACACATCCAAATTCCCAACCTCTGAGAATCACACTGAAATTAAAACAAAAGATCATACATTATTATTCTTGAAATAAAGTTGTAAAGAAAGATGGATGAATGCTATAGGAATGTATAATGGTGGATCCAACTGGTTGGAGGAGAGGGAAGATCCAGATGAGCTTCCCTGAAGTTGTGACATTGAAGCTAAGGTAGAAGGACAACATGGAGTTCTCCAGGTGTAAAGCAAGGGAAAGCATTTATACAGTGGTAGCAACATGTGCAAAGGTCCTGGGGGGTCAGAGGAGCTAGGATGTTAAAAGTGATGAGAGTGTGGTGAGAGAGATGAGTTGGGGAGGCAAGCAGGGGTTAGCTCAGACAGGATTGGGCAAACTCTTAAGTAGTTAATATGTTCACAGAAGTTCATCAACACTTCACAAGATACTAATTTTATTTATTAGGTTTTTGGTTGTACTTATTTGGGGGTTTTGTCCACCTTCCCCACTAGTGTGTAAGTTCCATGAAGGTCTCCATGACCACTTAGGCTCACAGCTCTATCCCTGGCACCCAGAAATATGGAATATCCCCCAACCCATCCCCACACCTATTACCTATGACCTCGACCTCATTAGGAAGCTAAACAAAGATGGTCACTTTCTACAGTGACTATTATCAAGGGTCCCCAAGACGATACTCGGTCTGGATGATATATCAGAAGGACTCACAGAACTATACAAGCCATAATACACATGGTTATGGTTTATTACAAGTGAAAGATACAGGTTAAAATCAGCAAAAGCAAAATAAAAAAAAAGGATATAGGCCAGGTCAATATGGCAAAATAACAGTTTTCTACCATCTGCCCCCAAAGAACATCAATTTAGACAACCGCCTGGGGGCCAGAGCCTTTGTGAAAGTCCAGGTTCTCAGGGAGGAGTTCCAGCACAACATCAGGAAGAAAAAGATCCAAGATTGGATACACTGAGGAGGGTGAAAGGAACTATTTCACTTTGTCCATGTCTCTCTTCCCACAAGGCAGCACAGCTCATCTCCAAAAAAGACCTTCCTGGCCTGTGATTTCTCCCACAGGGGAAGTGAGGGCTCATGAGAGCCCAGCGTCCCCAGCTGTGTGAGACTGCCAAAGAGACCCACCCGTTCCTGCCCCATCCAGAATACAAGGTATGCCGTGTCACTCAGGGACTGGGAGAACAGGCTCTTGGAGGGTATCCAAGGGACACAGCTCCTACTAACCACACTGTGGATCGATCAGGGAAACTGCCTGGGAGCTGCTGGGGATGGGCCCACCTGCAGATCCCCCTAACTGGACCACGAGAACCCCCAGTGCGCCACATGCCTCACCCACACACACCTCCCACCCGATGGCTGGCTCCCTGTGTGCACCACCATGGCCATGAGAGCAAGCCTTCATAGACACTTGGCTTTGACACCAAAAGTACAACCAGCAAAAGCAAAAACCAACACGTGGGACTGCATCAAGGTAAAAAGCTTCTGCACAGCAAAAGAAACGATCAACAAAATGAAGTGGCAACCCACAAAATGGGAGAAAATATTTGCAAACCATATAATCTGATACGGGGTTAATATACAAAATGATAAGAAATGCATACAATCCAGTTTTCACAATCTGATTTAAGAATGGACAGAGGACTTGAATAGACATTTTTCCAAAGAAGACATATGAAAGCCAACAGGTACATGAAAAGGTGTTCGACATCACTACTCATCAGGAAAATATAAATCAAAACACAGTGAAATATCGGTCAGAACGGATGTTTTTGAAAGACAAAAGACAACAAGTGCTGGCGAGGATGTGGAGAAAAGGGGACCCTTGGGCACCGTTGGTGGGAATGTAAACTGGTGCGGCCACTGTGGAAAACAGTGTGGAGGTTCCTCAGAAAATAAAAAATAGAACTACTATATGATCCAGCAATCCCATTCTGGGGATCCGGGTACATACATGAAGGAAATAAAATCAGGAATTCAAAGAGATATCTGCACCGCCAGCACTATTCACAATAGCCCAGACACAGAAACAACCTAAATGTCAATCAAAGGGTGGATGAACAAAGAAAACGTGGTGTGGGTGTGCAGTGGGGTATTACTCTGCCATAAAAAAGGAGGAAATTCAACAACAAAGTAGGACCTCGAGGGTACCATATTAAGTGAAGTGACTGGGATGGAGAACAACAAATCTCACTTCTGTGTGTAATCTAAAAAACCCTAACCCACAGAAAGCGAGAGCAGAAGAGCGTTTGCCGAAGCTTGGGAGGGGAACAGGGAGATGCCGATCAAAGGGTATAAACTTTCAGTTACGAGATGAGTAAATTCTAGGGATCTAAGAGGAAGCAGGGTATTTAACAGCACTCTACTGCATACTTGGAACTTGCTAAGAAAGTAGGTCTTAAATGTTCTCACCACACAGAAAAAGGGTAATTATGTCAGGTGATTTAGGTAGTCAGATTTTATTTGGTAATCACTTCACAGTATTTGTGCATGAAAAATCATCACTTTAAGCATATGTAATGACCTAGGTTGATTATCTCTCAATGAAGCTGGAAAAAAATTTTAAGAGGACAGAGTCCAAGAGAGCCCAGACACGAGCTTCCAGTCGTCCTCTCCCAGGGGAGTCCATGGACAGCACTTAACTCTCCAGTAAAGGGCGTGTGACAACACATACAAAGTATTACCAGCCAAAGCAGTTCATCCCAGCCTTGTCCAGGGTTTGTACTGAGAGCTGCTGATGGAGGCTGGAGCACCCTCACGGCTCATCTTAGTTACTCTGTCTCCAGCCTCCCTGGAAGTCAAACTGATACCCCAAAGCCCGAGGCATGCAAAAATAGGCATTCACCATAAGTCACCTTGTTAGCATAGCTTGTCTGGCATGTCCCAAGAGCCCAGGTAAACAAAGGTGATTGCTGGGGGCAGGGAGGTATAAGGGGGCTAAATGGTAATGGAAAAAAATACAATGAAGATTAAATTAAAAAAAAAAAAAACAACTATTACCAGGCAGAATATTGCAAGGACTTTGAGATTATCTCCCAGCGGCCAGTCAAGGGCCAGACCTTTCTTTAGATTGGGCAGAATCTGGACACCGCAGACATGCTGAGTCAACCCTTTACTGCAAGAAGACAATATACAGATGCAAAGATGTCATGCTCTTTAGCTTCTGGGTGGCAGAGTAAACGCATGGAACCAGGTTGAAAGGAGACACATGCAGGTAGAACCAGGGGCTACCTCTAGCCCCACCCTTCATAGGACCTACCCCCTGGGCAGCAGGAATATCATGTGCCTCCCGGGGGGCGCTTGGGGACAGATGTCCCTCAGCAGGGATGGCCCTCCCGCCCCACATACACCCTGTTGTGGCATTTATGAGCCCATCATAGGTCAGGTTTTCAGGAGGACAACCGCCAGGATGGAAGTCTGTGTGCAGGAGGCTTACTGGGGGGCAGCGCCTGTGAGGAGTGCCAGGCAGAGTGAGGGGTGCAACCAAGGAGCAGAGGCAATCCCACGGAGAGGCTTGAATCCGGGTACCCCTTCAGATGCCCCAAAGCAAGGTGAGGATCAGTCACTGGACACGATGCCTTGGGAGAAGGGAGGATTTCCTGGAACTCGGTATCTTCCTTTGGCTAGTAAGCACGACTCAGCTCTGAGGCTCTGGGCAGTGGGGCAGGGGGCAGCAGGGCCCTGGCTGTCTTCCGTGGAGGGCTGGGAGGTACAAATCCCAAGATCAAAGGGGGAAGAGAAAGCTATGAGAAAACTTGAATTCATTAAGGATTAAAACCCAGGTTGACTTGAAAATCTTGAACTGACTCAAGAGACCAGGTTTTAAGCCATAAGGGTCTAGGTTTACCCTGTCTTGACATAACCGAGTGTTCCCACACTGGAGTAGAAGGGAGCTGGCATGGATCCACGGTACAGAAGGAAACTGCAGGATAAAGAAATTTAGGATGAAGAAAGAAACACACCAGACCTTGTGGACTGGGGCAATGGGTATGTGGCAGTGTACTGTCCCTGAGCTCAGGATCTCAGGGACACAGTCAAAAGCCCCAAAGACGCAGTAAGAACAAGGCGGCCACAGCCTCTGTGGATGGTCACCTAGCTCCATCAATCTGCTCTCCCTGAATTAGGTAACGTTCCCTCCAGGAAAAGGAAGAAATCTTTCCTTTCAAACTAGAAGACATAATATTTTAAAAACACATCCTCTTGGCACAGTAATTCTACTGCTAGACGTTTATGCTACAGACAAACACACTGATGTACACCAAGCGGTACACAGAAGCACAGATTGCGGTAGGAAATGACAACACCCTGAATGTTCCCCACGAGGGAACTATGTGACTAGTTTATGCACATCCATATACAGGAATATCACACAGCCACGAAAAAGAAAGGGGCAAATCTGCATGTACTAATATGTAACAAAGATACACTGTTATAAATTAAAAAAGTCAAAATGCAGAATACTACGCAAACACTGGGCACAGTGAGCTATCATTTATATCTTTTAAAACTAGAAGAAGCTTAGCTGGGTGGCTGAGGTGATGGGGGTGTCGTCCTACACAACAAAATGTTGCGGGTTCGATTCCCTGTCAGAGTACATACCTACAGTTCCTGTCATGGTGTGTACAGGAAGCAACCAATCGATGTTGCCCTCTCACATCAACATTCTCTCTCTGTTTCTTCCTTCATCTCTCTCTAAAATCAATAAACACATAGTCAGGTGAGGCTTTAAAAAAAAAACTAGGAGGTAACTATATATACATTCATCTTTCTACACAAAGAGGGTATCTTCTGGAAGGCTGTAAGAGAAGTCTGCCCTGGCTGGTGTGGTTCACCGATTGAGTGCCAGCCCGTGAACTGAAGGGTTGCTAGTTCAATTCCCAGTCAGGGCACATGCCTGGGTTGTGGGCCAGGTTCCCACTTGGGGGCATGTGAGAGGCAACCACACATTGATGTTTCTTTCTCCCCCATCTCCCTTCCCTCCCCACCCCCCACCCCCCCACTAAAAACAAAAAA
>VMDR010033288.1:0-11414 GCA_007922815.1 Macrotus californicus
AATGTCCATGAACATAGTGATTTCCAAGATATATTATTAAGAAAAAAATACAAAATAATGTGTATAATGTATATAATGTACTATCCCCTGTATAAGAAAGAAGGTAAAGTAACAATATATATAAGCATTTGCTAATATTTATAAAATGAAACAGAAGGATGCACCAAACACTAGTGAAAACAGTCAGCTAGGAAGGGGGCTGGAAATGGCATGCAGTGGGTAGATATGGATGTCAGCCCGCACTGGGTCTTTTGATACAGTTCTTACTCTTGAATCACATAAATGTTTTAAATATTCAAAAAATAAAATAGTTTTATTTAACTATAAATGTTTTACTTAAGTTAAAACAAATGTATATTAATTTGCTAATATTTTGAGGTAGGGTCAAGGCCTTTTCTTTGGACTATGAGTCTGCTGATTAGAGTTTACCATTGCTTTCCGATGTAAACCCTACCCACAATGCAAGATGTCCCCTTTGATGTTCAAGATGCTATATTCCCCCCCCCATTTTCACCCATATGACAGGGAAGAAAACAGAACTTACCAGATAGACAATATGCAGATCATTCTCTAAAACAAAGCCCTTCATTGCTCTTTGGAGATCAGCAAAAATATCTAAAGTATCAGCTGGGGAAAGCGAAGAAGAAAGAGTTGCCGAACCGAGATGTGTTGGATGATACACCTTCCCTGGTTTGGGGGTGGGGGTGGGGGTGGGAAATAAAGGATCAGATGTTGAAAATGAAACCACACACTGTCTTTCTGTATTCTGTAATTAATCTTTTAGGCTCTGATAAATTTTACAAACAGAATCTTGCTCGAAGCATGGGTTATTTACGAGCGGGCTCTGCATTAATTGTCTGATGTTGCCGAACACAACACTGACTTACTGAAAATGAGCTGACACACTCCTAGAAAAATAAATTTCCTTTCATATTGCCTGAAGAGCCCATTTCCTTTCTTTTCTTTATTTATTGATTTTAGAGAGAGAGTGGAAGGGATAGAGAGACATCAATTTGTTGTCCCACTTACCTATGCACTCATTGGTTGCTTCTTGTATGTGCCCTGACTAAAGATGGAGCCCACAACCTTGGCATATCAGGGCGATGCTCAGACCAGCTGAGCTACCCTGCCAGGCCAATTTCCTTTTACTAATCAGTCATACACATTCTAAATCTAAGAATGAAAAAGTGAGTGAATTGCAACTAAGAAGTCATAGTTACCTTCTGTTCCATCACTGGCTTCAGTAGTCTGGATGAATTCATTTTCTAGCAGCCACATGACACAGGCCTCGATCGCTCCAAGTTGAACAGGATCTTGATTTTTCTGAACTCCCTGCTTCCCTTCTTTCATACTTGCAGCCAAAAATGTGCAAGAAGCATAAGTCTGCATATCTTGTGACGTACTTGCCATTCCACCAACTATTATCTGATACAAGAGGATTGAAATTTTTCTGTAATTTTTGTAAATATTTTATTGATTTATTTTTAAAGAGAAGGAAAGGGAGGGAGAAAAAGAGAGAGAGAAACATGGATGTAAGGGAGAAACATCATTGGTTGCCTCTCATACATGCCCCAACCAGGGACCAAACCTGCCACCTAGGCATGTGCCCTGACCAGGAATCAAACCAGCAACCTTTTGGTGCACAGGACAATGCCCAACCAATTAAGCCATAGTGACCAGGGCTTTTCAGTAACTTTTTTAAAAAGACCTATTTTTTTAGCTAGAAGGGAAGGGAGGTAGAAAGAGGGAAAAAACTTTGATGTGTGAGAGAAACATCGATTGGTTGCCTAGGTTGGGACCTGGCCAGCCCACAACCCACGCAGTGCCCTGACTGACAATCAACCAGAGACCTTTTGGTTTGCAGGCTGCTGCTCAATCCAGTGAGCCACACCAGCCAGGGCTCGAAGATATGTAGGCCCTCATGATATAAAAAAAATGAAGTAATTTTTTTTAAGTTTTTTTTTATTTATTTAGTTTTAGAGAGAGGGGAAGGGAGGGAGAAAGAGAGGAAGAGAAACATCAGTGTGTGGTTACCTCTCACACGCCCCCTACTGGGGACCTGGCCCACAACCTACACATGTGCCCTGACTGGGAATCAAACCAGTGACCCTTCGGTTCACACAGGCCAGTGCTCAATCCACTGAGCCACACCAGCCAGGGCAGAAATGAAGTAATTTTGTTCTCTTAAAATATGCTTATCATCTTAATGTAGAGACTGTTTGTTTACTCTTCCATCATCATTCATTATAAATGTACACAACACCTAATGACAACATGAAAAGTTTTCCTGAAAAGTAGATGTAGTATTTTCTCATCAACGAAAATTCTAGGGAATAACTATACAAAATAGGAGACATTCAGACTTGGGAAGGCTGTAAATAACCTCATAAAGAAACACAAGCCAAGATTTTTCACATACTAAAGTTCCACCACTGTATTATAGATAGCAAGAGCCAGTGGTAACTTAGTGAACACTCTTACCTCCAGAATAGCTCTTATCATGCTCGCAGGTACTTCTTCTCCTTCTCGTCTTCGAAGACAGCTGCGAACAGGTTTTAGAGATCCCTGAAGTAAAGCTATGCCTTTTGATTTCTCAGAGTTCTTACAAATCAAGATACTCTCACCTATAACCAAAAAAATCACGTTTGCAAAATCCCAGCACATTTCCATAAGATACTGGCTAAAAAGAACTTAATTGGCTTACTTTATTTCAAGGAAATAATAGACGATAGTGATGTTATGTTCATAGAATTATTGCTAATGTTTTTTTTTCTCTCTTTTTTTTTTGTATCTTCACAGGAGGACACGTTTATTGATAATGGAGAGGGGGGAAGGGAAGAAGAGAGAGAGGGAAAGAAACATTGATGTGAAAGAAACATCAATTGGTCCCTGGTCGGGGCACATAGGAGAAGCAATCAGTCAATATTTCTCTCAGGCTGCCATTCTTGGACACACTTCAACCAGGGACTGAACCCGCAACCCAGGCATGTGTCCTGACTGGGTAAACATGTGACCTTTCAGTTTATAGGATGACACTCCAACCAACTGAGCCACACCAGCCAGTACTCTAAAGTTTTTATTTTCTAAATTTTGGATTGAAGATCAGAATATGTATGCCACACTAAAATATGTCACTTTCTGACTTCTGGCCAAGATGGAGGCATAGGTAGATACACTTTGCCTCCTTGCACAACCAAAAGAAGGACAACAACAAATTTAAAAACAACAAACAACCAGAACTGCCATAAAATTGAACTGTGTGGAACTCCAACAATCAAGGAGTTAAAGAAAAAACACTCATCCAGACTGGTAGGAGGGATGGAGACCAGCAGCTGGAACAAAGAGGACACATGGCAAGGTGCAGCTGAAGGATCAGGTGGGTGAGGTGGCAGCTGGTGGTTCCACATTTGCATGCGGGGAAACTAGGAGGAACAACTGGAGAGTGAAACAGACCGAACAACCCAGGGTTTGAACACGGGAAAATAAAGACTCAAAACTTCTGGCTGTTAAAACATGTGGGAGTTGCAATGGTGGGAGAAACTCCCAGACTCACAGAAGAGAGACCCACAGGACCCTGGAACATACACAAACCCACCCACCTGGGAATCAGCACCTGGAAGGGCACAATCTGCTTGTGGGAAACAAGAGAAGTGACAGAGAGTGGGGTGAGAGCAGAGCAAACAGCATTGTGCGCTCTCTGACTCCACCCCAACAGAGAGCACCACAACACAGCAAAGAGGGCTGCCCTGCTTGGATGAATATCTAAGCCTCCACCCCTCACAACATAACAGGTGTGCCAGGACAAAGAAATTATGGCCCAAATGGAAGAACAGATCAAAACTCCAGAGAAAGAACTACGTGACAAGGAGATAGACTACCTATCTACTGCAGAGTTCAAAACACTAGTAATCAGGATGCTCACAGAAATGACTGAGTTTGGTCACAAAATGAAGGAAAAAATGAAGGCTACACAAAATGAAATAAAGGAAAATGTACAGGGAACCAACAGTGAAGGAAGGAAATCGACTCAAATCAATAATTTGGACCAGGAGGAAGAAATAAACATCCAACGGGAACAGAATGAAGAAACAAGAATTCATAAAAATGAGGAGACACTGAGGAACCTCTGGGAAAACTTTAAATATTCCAAAATCTGAATCATACGGGTGCCAGGAGGAGAAGAGGAAGAGGAAGAAATTGAAAACTTACTTGAACAAATAATGGAGAACTTCCCCAATCTGGCAAAGGAAATAGACTTCTAGGAAGTCCAAGAAGCCCAGAGAGTCCCAAAGAAGTTGGACCCAAGGAAGCACACACCAAGGCACATCATAATTCCATTACCCAAGATTAAAGAGAAGGAGAGAATCTTAAAAGTAGCAAGAGAAAAGGAGACAGTTACCTACAAGGAGTTCCTAAAAGGAGTTCCCATAAGACTATTGGATGATTTCTCAAAAGAAACCTTGCAGGCAAGAAGGGGCTGGAAAGAAATATTTGAAGTCATGAAAGGCAAGGACCTACATCCAAGGTTACTCTATCTAGCAAAGCTATCATTTAGAATGGAAGGGCAGATAAAGTGCTTCCCAGATAAGGTCAAGTTAAAGGAGTTCTCTTTACCAAGCCCTTATTACATGAAATGTTAAAGGGACTTATCTAAGAAAAAGACAAAGATCAAAAATACAAACAGAAAATGACAACAAACTCACAACTACCAATAACTGAACCTAAATAAAACAAAAACAAACTAAACCAACAACTAGAATAGGAACAGAATCACAGAAATGGAGATCACATGTAGGGTTATCAGTGGGGAGGGGAAGGGGAAGAATAGGGGAAATGGTACAGAGGATAAGAAGCATGAATGGTAGGTAGAAAATAGACAAGGGGAGGTTAACAATCGTATAGGAAATGCAGAAGCCAAAGAACTTACATGTATGACCCATGGATATAAACTAAGTGGGGAGGGGGGATGCTGGTGGGAGTGGGGAGTGCAGGGTGGAGGGGAATAAAAGGGAGAAAAAAGTGGGACAACTGTAATAGATAATCAATAAAATATACTTAAAAAACAAAATAAAGTATGTCATTCTCTCCATATTAAAGATTATTTTGGCTTGAATGCAACTGGTGGGTAGAAACACAGAAAAAAGTTCTTTAACCTCTTTCTATTTACCTAGAAGCAGCATGTAAAGGGAAGGGAGGGAGAAAGAGAAGGAGAGAAATGTTAATGTGTGGTTGCCTCTCATGCACCCCCTACTAGGCACATGGCCTGCAATGCAGGCATGTGTCCTAGACTAGGAATCAAACCAGCAACCCTTTGATTCACAGGCCAGCATTCAACCCACCGAGCCACTCCAGCCAGGGCTGTAAATTTCTTTTTGATCACTTTAAAATTATATAATTATCTCGCCACTATGCTGTACACCTGAAACTAACATAAATAATATATCAACTGTAATTGAAAAATAAATTTGTTAAAATTTTTTTTAAATATTTAATTTTATTAAATAATGATGGCCATTCTGACTGATGTGTAGTGGTATCTCATTGCAATTTTAATTTGCATCTCTCTGATGGCTAGTGATGCTGAGCATCCTTTCATATGTCTATGGGCCCTCTGTATGTCCTCCTTGGAGAAATGTCTGTTCAGGTGTTTTGCCCATTTTTTAATTGGATTGTTAGTGTTCCTGGTGTGAAGTCACATGAGTTCTTTATATATTTTGGAGATCAAATCCTTGTCTGAGGTATCATTGGCAAATGGAAGATAGGGGGAGGGTAAGGGAGAGTAATGGGGGAAAATGAGGACAACTATAACTGAACCGTAATTAATTTAAAAAGGGAAAAATTCTTTTAAATAAAATAAAACCCTTAAGTGTCATTTGAGTACTGGCCATGCAGCTAAAGATTATATTCCCCAACATCCCTTGCAGTTGGGAAATGTAAGCTCATGACTAAGTTCTGGCCAATATGTGAGGAGAAATACTACTATGTGCAACTTCTTAACAGGGCAGAATGTATAAAAACTCTTCCTCATCTCCCTTCCAGATAGCTAAAATGCAGATGTTACAGCAGAGACTGATAAGTAGTCATCTTGTACCACGGGACTGAAACCATATTACTAAACATGGAAAACAAACCGGAAGAGTAGGCCCCTGACACTGAAGTCACTACTATCAGCCTCGGATTACTTAATTTGTACTGTTATATGAGAAAAAAATTAACTTCAACCTTGTTCAACCTTGTTCAAGTTAAAAAATTAACTTCAACCTGTTATATGAGAAAAAATTAACTTCAACCTTGTTCAGGCTTTTGTTACAGCAGTGAACTGATATTCTAACTCATCCAGTCACCAATAAACACAGTCAATTCTTATTATTTGTGGTAGTTATGTCCTATAGTCACCACAAACACTGAGTTAGGGAATACCAAATAACTGCTCATCGGGGAAATACAGCGCTGGCTTTCTCCAAGCCCCGAGGCTCAACATTTTCAACATAATCTTGTTTAAAATGTGTTTCTGTTTAAAGAGACCTTATTTCATATATGTTTTTGGTTTACTAACATTAAACTCACAGCCAACGGTACTGTATCTCATGGCTGAACAAAGCTTATTTAATACCCTCATTGTCTCTATAGGGTACATCACAGCCTTCTTGCAGTTAGTAATACTATACAGATGATAATGCACTTCAGCACTATGCTTAGGGGTCACTTAAAACAGTTAGTCACCAAAAATATAAAAATGTGACAATAAATAGACCCAGAACAGGAAGCCTGTCTACAATGTGAGAGCCAAAACAGAAAGGTAGAATCATGTGTGCTTCCAGAGACTCAAATTTGTCACTGCTCCGCACATGTCTACAAAGGCCCCACAAATGTTGACTCAGGGGTTTTGAATAAATTTCATAAGTAAGAATATTCATAAATATAGGATCCACAAATAATGAGGATCAACAGTATTTAGGGACCTCTCATGACTAGTGAAGTTATTCTAAAAGTCACTTCCTCAGTATAATACCTAGCTTTTTGTGCCCAGAATATCACACCACTTTTCCCATTAAAACTTTCCTTCTTCTCCTGGATATCCAAATTTCTCTTCAATAGCCACAGAACTGTTTGCCTATTTATTTGACATATAGTATAATATTGGAGTTACTAAACTACATCCTAAAGAAAAAAGATAAGTAACAAAGAATAAATTTCTTTAATGTTAGAAGACTCATAACAATTCAGTCACACCCAAACAATGTAGGAGGTTAGAAATTATATATATGCTTAGTATATCTCATATTATTAGAAATAATAACAATGCTTTATTGATATTTAATTCAAAGAAGCCTCTTCTGCATTACTTAAGACAAAACTTTTATTTGAACTGCTGGTAACACTATCATTACTTGCTGATGCAGAGTAAGAAACTAAAAAGGTTTTTAGAGCCAGAACCAATCCAGAGAGAAGAAGGTGGTGAAGTTCCTGCCCCCACAGTGTGGGAGTGCGTCCCTGCCCTCAGCATCCATGTTTGAACTCTTAAACCAGCCACCTAAACAGAACTAACACCCATGCAAATTACTACCTTCATTAGCACTAACTAGTAGACTATACTGGAAATTAAAAATCATATTCCAGCTAATGTGATAAGTCATCTTGATTAACATAATACTGAATCATTTTACTGTATATAATACAAAGGGAAATCTTAATTCTACATTAGTAGAAAATCAATGGTTGACAAGATATGAAAAATAACTTATATTATAAGTATTAAGTCAACCCAAAAGGAAGACTTTAGTGCTTTGGATAACAAACACAACATGAGGTGTGGGTTGTCAGGGACTGGTCAAATTTCAAGTAGAATGACACTCGCATTCAGCAGCGTCATTTAAACAAGATTCGAACTCACCTACTGTGTCCACTCCTTTCCTACCGGCACGACCAGCCATCTGCTTATATGTAAGAATATCTAGAGTCCGACCACTGAAAATAGGAGTCCGAATAATTACACGACGTGCAGGCAAATTCACCCCAGATGAAAGAGTAGAAGTTGCCACCAAGACCCGAATCTGACCTTGCCGGAAGGCTCTTTCGATGATATCCCTCTCCTCAAAAGTAAGACCTAAGAAAAAAGGAAGTTACAATAACATACACAGATGACCCTCAAACAACATAGAGGTTACGGGCACAGACCCCACACACAGTGAAAAATCTGTGTATAACTTCTGACTCCCCTCAAATTCCTCCTGTTGACTAAAAGCTTTACTAATAATACAATCAATAAACACATATTTTATATATGTTATATGTATTATATACTGTTTTCTTACAATAAAGTACACTAGAGAAAAGAAAATGTTATTAAGAAAACCACAAGGAAGAGAAACACATTTACAGCTCTGTACCATATTGATACCATAAGTTTCCATTATCTGTTTGCAAGATGAATTGTCTGTCAGTTCTTGTACCAATATCATGTTATGTGATACAAAACACTATAGATATTATCTGCATCACTAACACTAGACATCAACGATGGGAGATGTGAAAAAGAAATTCACATTTATTTACAGGTGTAATAATGCATGCGTGGGTAATGAAGAGGTGGCAATGCTTGATAGCGGTCTAGAACAGTTGATATGGCTGCTTCAGAGAGCCTAGCCTACACACCAGTAGATGAATTGTTATAAAGCGTGTATGGTACATACACAGTAACAGTCAGATTCACAATATAGTACTGGAAAGCACTGTTACAGGTTTTCAAAAATCACTTACCTATGATTATAGGCTGACACACAGAGGCAATACTGTATAGTAATTTTTAAGAGCAGTTACAAAACAGTAAGAAAACTAACACATTATTAATTTCGTATGAAATATCACTCACCTGGTGCCTCTGTAAGGACAGGCTATCATTTCAATACAAGTCTTGCTCACGATGCTCCACATGATGAACACTTAGGCAGTGATGGTGACACAGAAACGCCTCACACAGTTCCTGCCATACAGTCCGTGCGTTTCCACACGAGCTGCTTCTTGGCCTTTTGGCTGAGAGCGAGCGTAGGTGCATTTTCACATGAAGATACGCACGTACACAACGGATAGGTTTACTAATTGTATGGCACGATGAGTATTTACTAGCCGTTACGTGGAAGCGGGTCACCATGAAAATTTCTGAGTGAGATAAGGAAAGGAGGAAGGGCTGGTCTTGTGGCCTCGGGCTCACAGAGGCAGGAGCAGTGGAAGAGGTAAAAGGGGAGGCGAACAGGCAGGCACACTCCGTGTAGCTTTGCAGAAATCACTGTAATTTCTGTCTGGTTTCTCTGCTTTTTCATTTCTCTAAAAATGTTCCTTTCTAGGACCAATCCTTCCCCCACTGTTTGCTTTAGTTTCAGTGCCCACCTCATAGAAGGGTCCAGGCTGTGAAAGGAGTCAAAAGCAGTCTTGAAAATAGGAACCCTTCTGCCAGTTTTCTGATGCCGTTTGTTTTCTGGCACTGCTTTTTCATGTCTTCATCTTCTGGTGTTCGGAAGCACTCAGCCCCATCGAATTTTCTTCTTCAAGATCCGTATCTTGAAACCCCTCACCCCTCTCCACACACACACATACACACACGCCTTTTCTGCTGCATTCACAATCTCTTTTATAGTTTCCTTGATTGGCTCTGTCAGAAATCCTGTGGAGTCATGCAAAACTGTCGTGCAGTTTTCTTCAGCAGGAAATAATTGTTTCCAGTTTGATGGCTTTCGTGGCATTTTCTGTAACAATGGCCTCTTCAATGCTGTGATCCTTCCAGACTCTCATGATGTTCTATCAGAATCCTACTTCCGTAATGCTGACGATCTCTTCCATAGAGCACCAAATGCAATGAGCCTTGTAGGTACTTGTGACACCCTAATCTAGACTGAATTGCAGACATGGTGCTTGGGGACAAGTAGACCATTTCAATGCATTCACTATTGAACCCAAGAGTGTCTGGGTGGCCAGGGACATTGTCCAATGTCAAAAGAACTTTAAAAGGCAGTTCCTTACTGGCAAGGTATTTCCTGACTTCAAGGATTAAAACATCGATGAAACAAGTCCCCGAAAAGTGTTCTCACTGTCCATGTCTTCTTGTACAACCAAAGGACTGGCAGCTGGTCGGTCCTGATCACATACCCAACTGCACTTGCACAAAACAGTAGAGTTACCCTGTTCCTTCCTACCTTAAATTCTGGTGCTCATGTTTCTTCCTTATTAATAAATGTCCTTTGTGGCATTCTTTTCCAAAATAGGACACTTTCATCTGCATTAAAAACCTGTTCAGAGAGACATCCTTTCTCAATAGTTTTCTTAATGGTATCTGAACAACAGAAGCTGCTTCTCCTGTTGACATTTTTTATACCAAAACTCGGTCTAAAATTATTAAGCCATACTTTGCTAGCATTAACTTCTCTAGCTTTAAATCCTTTACCTTCCTTTTGCTTTAAGTTGTCATATGACTTTGTTTTTCCTTAAATCATATTAGTCTATAGATATGTCTTTCTTATAGATCCAGTACCCACATAAAAGCTGCATTTTCAATACAAGATAAAAAGGTAATTCACGAAAAGTGTAAGGTTTTCGTGCCTGCTGGCATAGCTGCAGCGAAGGCTTCATAGATTTCCTTTTCTTTTTCCACAGCAGTCCTTCCACTGGCCTTATTTATCGTGAAGCGGTGGGCAACCACAGCTGCAGACACCAATCTACGGTGCATACCAAGGATTCGACTCTGCCACGTTGAATGTCACGACTTTTCTGTTTCTCAGGAGCGGTGCCAGCATCCCCAGTGGCACTCTGTATGGGTCCCGTGGTGCTATTCAAGGCTTACGGTGTTGCACTAGAGATGGTGAGAAACATGCAAGAACTGCCAGAAATCACTTTTTACTGTGACGCCCAATTTACTGGAGAGACACACTGCTCACAAGATGATTAGCGTCACAGGGCATTTCAAGTGCTTCTTGAAACGCTTGAATGGGTAACTACCAAACTGTTACAGTAGAACAATACGCACTACAGTGAATTTTATGCAGGTAGGATTTCATATTGTATCTTTACATTTGTTCACATTTCTCTCCACTCTGAATGGCATAGTGAATGGTCTGTCAGTGTTTCTGAAAATAAGTTTTGATAAATTTTAACTTTTTATAATAGATCTGCACATATTTTATGGCATTAAATAGACTAAGACCATTTTCTATAGTATTAAAATAGACTAATATCTACATATATTTTATGTATTGATGACATACCTAATTTTTTTTAATATTTCTAAGCTACACAGTTCATCCATGAGTTTTTCAAATTGTTGCAAAATTCCAAAAGTTTTTACAATTGTTCACTGAAAGAAATCTGCACGTAAGGGGACCCGCGCAGCTCAAACCCATGTTGTTCAAGGGTCAACTGTGTAT
>VMDR010033289.1:0-11411 GCA_007922815.1 Macrotus californicus
ACATAAATACATAAAACAAGGCTTCTGCTTTCAAGACAGCCCTGGTCTTGTGTCTGAGCCACACATGCAAGCCTAAAATTCAAATGAACTGCAGTGATTCTCTGGAGGAAAATGAGCAGAAGGTTTTGAGAGCCAAGAAAGCAGTGAGGGTTTCTAAAGACCTGTGTGGTCTTCGAAGCTGAGTGGGAAGGGGGGTGGGGTGAGAAAATGCCAAAAGATGCCAACTATGCTCAAAGCACAGTCTTGGGAAATACATGCTATTTGTGCAATTTTAAGAAACACACTCTGGCTAGAGACTTGGTACTGAAATGTATCTCTGGAGAGACAAGGGGGATTCGTTGTTGTTGTTTTTTTAACTCAAATCCTAAATATAGGATGCAGACCAGGCTCCAAATGTGGGTAGGTTGTTTGGCATTCCCAAGGTAATCGCTTAGAAACACAGAGTAAGAATTTGGAAATGTACGAGGTCTGTCCAGAAGGTATCCAGCCATGTAATGTGAAAAGTAGAGACATTTGTTGAAGAAGATACAAGGTACAAGAAACATTGTACATAGGACAATGTCACCTCAGTCTCCTTCAATCTAGGTACCTTGGAATCTCATGCAGTTCTCCCAATTGCCATCAACTGCCCCGTTGTATTTTTCTAAGTCTTATTGACGGTCTGAAATCTCTTCCTTTTCGAAGGTGATTTTAGTTTTGGGAAAGGCCGGAAGTAGCAGGGCACCAAATCTGGGCTATAGGGGAGCTGAGTCATGAGGGCGATTTGATGTTTTGACAAAAAACTCTGCTTGACACGTGATGCATGAGTGGGCACATTGTTGTGATGAAGCTGCCAATCACCAGTTGCCCATAGCTGCAACCTTCTGAATCATCCAAATAGTTTCCACAGAGGAATGTTCAAGCTTCATGCAAATTTGATGCAGATTCATTGCTCTCTTTGCTCAGTCATTTTGAATGTGACACCCACACAGTACACATGCTCACTCAATGCCATCTACAGCCCCCACTGACTAGTACAGTGAGGTCTAAAGTCATCTTTGTTTATGCATATGCATTCCAGTCCACTCTCCTTAGCTGCCAGGTTACATTAATGTCACACAAACCATTTTTATTATATTAACAATGGCTGGTCTTTTTCCAGACAGACCTCATGTGTCTGGAACTTAGATGAACGGTATGAGCAAACATGGTGACTTTCTGTTATAGAAACATAGAGAGGGGCTGGCTCAGAGCTTTGGAGAGTGAGAGGTCTCCTAGGGAAACAGGAAGAAGAAATAAGGAGAAGTTAGAGAACATTAGAAGAAGACCAGAAAAAGGCAAGGCAGGCATATAAATGCAAGGTGAGAAGATCAAAGAGAAAAGGAAGGAAAGAGATTTGATACCTGCTGAGTGCTCAACATTTTAGGAGAAATCAAGAAGATGGTGTTTAAACATAAGGCTTTGATCTCTGTATTGGAAATCAGGACACAGTCACTTTCCTTAGGAGAGCAGTTCCACAGAAGGGCTCCCTAAAGAAGGCCTAGGGTGGTGTGAATATTTGGTGGATGAGGGAACAGAGGACTTCATGAAATCTTTCCTCTCTTCTCTGTGCACCAATTTCACATCAGATATTGTCCAGGTGTCACTTGAAAGTTCACTTTATTCTTTTTTCCTATTTAAACTCCTCTTTCAATTTTACTTAAACCAATCATAAAATCTACTCTAGGCACATAAAGTTTGAAGTTTCTTTCTCCAGAACAATATCATTTCAATATGAATTACAAATTGCATCAGTTTTTCTATTCTATATAGATTTTATACAAATGCATTCTTATTAAATAACTTATATGATGCCCTCCAAGTGCCTTTCACAGGCTCTGTGACCTTTATTTAATAGTTAATCTCTCTAAGTCTTGGTTTCCTCATCTGTCAATCGGAAATAACGATGCTTACTTTGTAAGGCTGTGGTAAAAATTACATGGAATAATTCTTTAGGTAGAGTGTTTGATATATGGCCCATGGGTAGTAAATTAGACAAATGACAGCACTAATTGTACAAATTCTAGAGTGCAGCCTCCTAGCTCAACTGTCCATATTACATTGGGAGAGGATGGAGGTCCCCCTGACACCATCCTTAATTGGGGGAACCATGTGAACAGGGATCTGGAAGCAGCTGTTTTGGGAAGATACACACATTGGAGCAGCTCAGTCCTGCTGAGGACCAAGAGGCAGAAGCTGGAGCAGTAGAAGTTGGTGTGGGGCAAAAATGGCTCCTGGGGTTTGGATTCAAGATGAAACAATATGACCTCAATTTATTAGGAAACAGAAGGCAGCCAACATTACTTCTGAGTTGTATATAACATAATCATATATGTATTTTAAGACAATTAATTGTCCATATGTTTACAGGATGGAATATGATTGGGAAAGATCTAAGTTAGGAAGATTGGCAGGAAGCAATGTTCTTGGTCCAGGAGGGAGGTCCCAGGGCTTCACTGAGATAAGGCAGAGATAATACAGAGGCAGATCACTATGTAGGGGTCTGAGGGAGAAAGAGTAGGAGAGTCAAGGATATCCACAAAGTTTTGAGAATTTGCGTATGGAGAGGTGATCTATTCTACCAGAAATAGGGAATTTGGGGGAAGGGGAAGGACATCAGCATAAGGGAATTATGAGTCCAGTTAGGCTTGGAAAGGATCTAAAGGTGGAAATGTTGAGCTGACATTTGGAAATAGAGGTCTAGTCCAAGAAGACAAACATGGAGATTTGGGATTAGGTGCAAAAATACACTAAATATGATGATGTTGAGTGAGAAAAACAATTGGTTAGAATTATAACCACCCCAAAAATCAATGTTGATATATCAGAGAGGCATCAAATTTGGGCATAAAAGGAACATTTATAAAACAAATCCCAGAATAGAGGCATGTCTGGGCTCACAGCATTTCACTGAAAAGGAAGGTTCTGACTGGGAGGGACCATGATCTCAGAATGGATGGTTGTAGACCCTGCAGGGCTGGAAGGAGCACCCAGCAACCCCTAAAATCATGGGTTTCAAGTCACTTCCTGCAGGTTCACATAAATTGGCAGGAAGTCCTGGGTCGCAGGTGAAGGTAGGAGCTGGGATGACAGGACCCTGGGTCTGTGAATGGAAGTGGGGCTGGTAGGTACACAGACAGGCATATAGGCACAAAGATGAAAGATTCATTTCATGTGGGGTTGGCAGATGAGTGTGTGTCTAACCTTACAAGCAAGACCAGGGAATATATATAGCACGCATAAGGGAGCTAGGAGGATAATAGAATGGAATTTGGCAAGGCCAGTCCATTTTCTGTGCAAATGTTCTCCAATGTTGCCCTGCTAAGGGGACACCTGGCAATGTTCGCTGACTTAGGAACCAGTGACAGAGGCCAGGGTGGGTGAGAGAAAGCACATCTTCAGGACACAGCACATGGGACCTGTGAGAATAACTGGGCAGAACTGTCTGCTCTCTCCTGCCCCCAGTCTGGGGGGTTCATCTCTCAGACAAGCCCCGGGAGGATGGAGGTCACTCACAATCTCAAAGTGCTCCCTCAAACCCCATGTTTTTGTTTTGAGATCCTTTACTTTTTAGTTTCATTTTCTTATTTTATAGTCACTTTTCACCCCAGCAATTTGCCTACTTGCTGCTTGAACATGAGGCAGGGACAGGGGGTGACCATGTGTGTGAATGTACGCGTGAGTATGTATGTTTGTGTGTGTGGTATATGTATCGGTGGGATTGGAAATCTCAATAAAATAAGATTTAAAAAATTCAAATATACTATCCTGACTTAACTGGTAACGTAGAAAGTTTCTGATTTTAATTGGAATTGTCCGATCATGGTCAAACTTTCAATTTACTTCTGTTTCCAAGAAAATGGTTTTATATTAAATGAGCTTTGAAAACCAATAAAAATTGAGTACAAAGTATGTTTCCATCAGCATATCACTGAGTTAATCTGCTCACAAAATGTTAAGATGACGACTGTCCCCTGAGGTGGGAGCATTTCCCTAAGTCCTCCCACTGTGTGACTGCATTCACCGGAACTTGGAATTGTACCGTGCGACCTGTTGCCCCCTTGAGAATCTGCAGGTGTTTCCATGAGAGCAAACACAAAAGAAAAGAAAATCCCAGCCACCGGGTTTGAAAGAGTTTCACTACTATTGAACTGAATGCCGATAACTCAGAAGTAATATTAAAATAATAACAACAAATGTCCTTGGTAAGACATGTAGTAGAAAAAAGTGCCGAGTTTTCAATAAGTCATTGAGAAGTCAACCGACTCCCTCTTTGACTCTCATACACAGGAACTCAACGCAATTGGTCCCAAGTGGGAAAATGCTGCTCTGGGTATATCTGTTGAGGCATCTTTTACTTATAATATCCTC
This sequence comes from Macrotus californicus, assembly GCA_007922815.1. Classification (NCBI taxonomy): domain Eukaryota; kingdom Metazoa; phylum Chordata; class Mammalia; order Chiroptera; family Phyllostomidae; genus Macrotus; species Macrotus californicus. Next base: position 4,390 of record VMDR010033289.1, read on the forward strand.
AAAACTAATTAAACAACTACACAGTTACTGAGGTTGGATTTTATTCTTCTTTAAAGTCATTCTAAATACTAGGCTCAAAATATTTGCAACTTTCTGAGAAGCGGAAATTATAAGAGAAATCATGTTATATATCATTATTAAAAGTTGTTGCATAATAATGTTGTCTCAATTGTGTGTGTGTGTGTTTCACTGACAGAAACAACAACAACAACGAAAATCGAGTTTGGCATCATTGGAATCCATTACTCGATGAACCCAGGAATAAAAAAAATGTCTGGTGAGAGTGAAGATATCCAGCTCAAAAAGAAAGTTTCCCTTGACAGTAATAGTGTCTAATTTCTGCAGAGTTTTGAATGGGCTCTTGGTAATATTCATAATTACATTATTCAAACCTCTAAAACCACTGGCACTTTAAACTGCAGTCATTGTCATACTTAAGAGACAATATTTTCTCATGTGAAAAAGCCTTGAATTGTGGCATAATCTAGGAACCAACCAATCTTCAAATACTTGAAAAATTCACTGATTATTTATTGAGAAGATAACATGTGTTGGGCACTGCTCAGGAAAGAGCACAGAAGATAGGCAAGACCCTGCTATTCTTGGGGCTGAGGAGGAGACAACCGTGGAGAGACAGACCAAATATTAAGAAACTAAAACAATGAGCCAGGTACCCTCAGACACATGCAGGGTGAGCATGAAAGGTGACAGGCTAGCAAGGGGACCCAGTTTTGAGAAGGCCTTTCTCAGGAGCTGCCCTTGTAGATTCTGAGTGACCACAGGAACCAAGACAAGTAGGTCCTGGTGTTGTCAGAGAAAATTAGGCTCTTTCATGGGATCTCAAGGAAAGCATTCCAAGGACCAGCACACAAGAGATTGTGGTGTGGGAAAATGGCTTATTAGGGTGGAAATAGTAGCTGCCCCCTGGGTTTCCAATGTCCCATCTCAATCCATCTTGCCATGGAAAAAGTCCAACTGTGTCCTCAGCATGGCCAAAACGAAAGCAAGTGCCCAGAGTTTCTGCTTCACATTAAAGGTCAGTCCTTCAGAGCCAATGCCATCTGCTGCAGGTCCTGATAGCTGCTAGACTCATGTGGTTGCATGCTGCTGGGCAAGAGACAATGTGCAAACACAGGGTAAGTGTGTGGGGAGACAGAGAGAGTGCTTCTTTGTTCCTCTGGAATTGTATCAGCTTGGGTTTAGGATGGACCAGGTGCTTTCTCAAAAGAACCAATTAACTCCCCAAGCTTTCATGGGCTTTTGATAGGCTTATATCCCCTAGTTAGACTGACATGCTTCTATGGTCCAGTACATCCCATTGCACCTCCAACAATCTGGTCAGTATTGGAGGGAGTGAGGGAAGAGTGTTAATTCCCTTGGTGGACCGATGCTGTAAACCCCTGGGGTGTGAAGCTATAGATTTCTGGTGAAGCAAGCAGGTTTATGTTCCCCAGTTTATTCAACTTGATGTCTAATTTCCTGCATTCCCCTTTCCTTATTAATTAGCTAACTATCTATAGTAACATGGGGACAGGAAAATTTGGCAGAAGAGACAGCATGCATACCCTTCCATTTCTATGACCCATCACGACACTTTCAACAGATTACCTTCTGTGGAGTGTTGGCACGTAGAGTTGGTTCTATTATATATGGTCTACTACATGGCAACTTATAGCAGGTATGTACCTTATCGGGAAACATCTAGACTGAGAATAAAGTCAGTGCCTGGTGATGCCCCTCTGCTCTCTACTAACCAGCAGAGAGTTGTGGTTAGTGACTCCCTCTCTGGGGCCATACCACTTTAGGGAGAAAGTGACATGGCTACAGAAGGAAATCTCTGGGGCTTCTGTAGACCCCTATGATTCCACCTTTAACAAGTAATAACCTGACTGGAACCCAGAAAAATCCCAGAGGAAAACATAGGGAGAAAACTCTCAAACATTTCTTGTAGCAATATTTTTTTTCTGATATGTCTCCTTCGGCAAGGAAAACAAAAGAAAAAATAAACAAATAGGACTACGTGAAACTGCAAAGATTTTGCACAGCAAAAGAAACCATCAGCAAATTGAAAAGTCAACCACTGAATAGGAGAATATATTCACCAATGATATATCTGATAAAGTATTAATATCCAAAATTTATAAGAAACTTATGCTACTCAAGACCAAAATGACAAACAATTCAAATTAAAAAATAGGCAAAGAGGACATACAGATAGTCAATAGACATATGAAAAGACCCTCAGCATCACTATTCACCAGAGAAATGCAAATGAAAACAAAACCACAATGAGATATCACCTCATACCTGTCAGAATGGCTATCATCAGCAAATCAACGCACAACCAGTGTTGGAAAGATGTGGAGAAAAGGGATCCTTCATGCATTATTGGTAAGAAGGCAGATTGGTGCAGCCACTGTGAAAAACTGTGGGGTTACCTCAAAAAACTAAAAGTGAAACTGCCTTATGACTCAATGATTTCACTTCCGGGAATATATCTAGAGAAATCCAAAACACTAATTGGAAAGAATACATGCACCCCTATGCTGCAGCATTATTTACAGTAGCCAGGATTTGAAAGCAGCCCAAGCACTCATCAGTAGGTTGAATAAAAAGGCTTGGTATGTTTACACAATGGAATACTACTCCATCATAAAAAGAAAAATCTTAGCTTTTGAGACAGTCTGAATGGACCTGTAGAGTATTATGCTAAGTGAAATAAGCCAGTCAGAGATAGAAAAATACCATATGATTTCATTTATACACAGTATCTAACAAACAAAATAAACTAACAAGCAAACTAGAGACAGACACATCGATACAGAAAACAGACAGAAAGCTATCAGAGGGAAGAGTTGTTGCGAGACTGGGTGCAAAAGGTGAAGAGATTAAACAACAACAAAAACCTCACAGACACAGACAACAGTCTGGTGAATATCAGAGGGAAAGGAGGTGGGGGAAGATGAAGAGGATAGAGGGGGAGTAAGTGGTGATGGAAGGAAACTTGACTTTGGGTGGTGAACACACAATTAAATACAGAGATAGCATGTTAAAAGAAAGTACAAAAAAGGTAGTAACTGAACACAATGAGATTTCTGCTCTAAGTATCTTTTTGTCTTGATTGTTTTAGACACAGTTTATAAAGGAAAAATTTGTTTTCTGTTTGTTTGCTTTGTTTGCCTAAAGAGGCCGTTGTACCTTCCAAAAAAAAAGTGTCTACTCAATAAATGTTAAAGTCGAATGCCTTTTATTTTAAAACTTTGTAATGAGTCTGAATAAAGTTTTACTATCCAATAGTTCCAGCCAGCCTTTTTTTACAAGCGCATTCTCATTACCTAAATTTTATTGCCAAGAAATGAATAAAAAACAGTCAATTAAGATATTTAGGAAAAAATCTACTTTTAAGAATGTCAAGTCCATTTTATAATTGAGATGTCCAAATTTGTAATCAGATTGTATAATCAGAGGGCCAGATACAATTTCTACAGGCCTACTTATTGCTGGTGCTTATTTTAAACACTGAATATTCTTGGGGATTATTTTACCCCCTTGAAAGACTTTTGAGACATTAGCTCACCACAATATTCAACCACCTGCCAAGCATTTTATTAGTCTCACTAACCACCCAAAATAATCCTCAAGGTTCCTTTTGAATAAAATTCCAGGCATTGAATGATAGAAAATAGCATTAAGTTGCTTGAAGAAAATATTCAAGACCAGGGTATGGAAAAACAGACTGGCTGTACGCCGGAGAAAACAGGAAAGAGAAAGGAAGCAAACTGCCCACTGGACACTACAGTGGGGTTAGCATCGTTTTATTTAGTGCTCAGCACACCTGGAAGGCAGTGACCAAGACCATTCTGCTTGTGAAGGCACTAACACTCAAAGGAGAGGAAGCAGGCTCTCAAGAGCCAGTGCTTAGGAGGACCTGGGTTGCAGTCTCATCCGTCCTGCTCTGTTCACAGTCACATGAACATTTGTTACATAACGTCCAAGTCACCTTCCCTTGAAGTCAAGCCTACAGAAGCAAGCACACTCATGGCCCTCAGAGCTGCTGCAGAGAAATGCTAATTAGGTGTATAGAAAGCTATGGGCACCTCAACTTGCCCGTAAACTTCCCCATTTACTCAAACGCAGTGGCAATGGATGTGCCCAGCTTCTCCTATTATTCTAAAATAGAGAACCTGAAAAGAAATCCCCCTCTGTGGCAGGCAATACACAATGTATTGATGACTGATTCAAGTAAAAGAAATTAATTCAATCCTCTTGGATTTGGGTGTTCTTTTTGAAGATGGTGAAAGAATTATACTCTTGTTGATTTTGGAGTCCTTGTTTTTCCCTCTTTATCTAATTACTCAAAGCTTCATCAACCCACAATGCCACCCACAACTGGTCTTAGATTAGTCCAACAAGAGTGCAGTCATATTTTTTAAATTTGGACTTCTAAAACCTTGATTAAATGGCCAACATTATTACAGTGTAAGTGGCACTGGAGAAGATCTTGCTCATGAAATTATTTCTTTTATGTTCTTCTCCTTCAACGTCTTAAATCTTTACTCCTGTGGTTGACCAAATGTTCCCCAGTTGCACTCAAAATCCAACAGATAATTTTACTTCTTTTGGAAAAGTTTGCATTTAAGTTAGATTTTATTCTAAACTTCTTTCTAATAAAGGCTGATACACCACATAGCCAGCTATGTTAAGACAGTCAGGAAACAATAAAAACTAAAATGAATAGCCATTTATTTGTATTTTTAAGGGGTAATTCTATGTAAAAGAAGTTTGTATCATTTCCCCATTTTATCAAAGTTGTTTTGTTTTTCAACACATTAAGAATAAATGAAGATAGATAAGAACTAAACCTTAAACAATAACAGCATTAAAAATCCACAGCTTGTTTGTAGCTGCTCTGGCTCTGTGCAAGGTACTTTTATGTTTGTTATTAAGTCATACAGTCCAAGCAAGTTTCCTAGAACATAGTAAGCAATCAATGAGAAATAGTTAATAATGCATTTGAGATGCAAGTGAACGGATGAATGTGAAACCTTGGGAGTAGGTGTTACATCTACTTCTTCCTTATTTTACAGATTATTCTGAGAGGCAGAGAAGTAAGCAAACTGCCTAAAGCCGTGTATATAGTAAGGGTCCCAAAAGGGATTTCAGCCAAGATTGTCCAGTTTTAATTGTAATCCTCTATCTACGTCAAAGAGAATATTCATATCGACAATATCCATGTCTGTGTTGATATTAGCAGAGTTTTGAATAATTTTGGTTATAATTATATTAAATCACAGTCATGTTGGACTTTATAGTCATTGATCAATGTTTAAAAAACCTGTTGAAAATCTCAGAAAGCATCAGGTTCTGCTTTTCTTGAATTAAGTCACTTCTGAACTAAGGCAGGTCTAAGGTATCTATTTCAGTCTAAAGTTACTAGCAGAGTTTCCCTTTTCTTTATTCCTTCTTAGAAACTGATTATGCTGTAATTTTCTTGGAAATTCTGAGGTCTCCCTGATACATTATTTATTCAACAAACTACTACCCATGGTTCCAGGCATCCAGGGACTAGATGTTAGGCATGGTTCTAGATGTTGATATCTTTTTAACTTAAAAAAATTACCACATATAAAAAACAGAGAGGCAGTTATAATTTAATTACAACTATTAGCAATGTTGGATCACTACCGCTATTATTATAGCAACATAAATTTTCTAAAATCCTTAGGTCTTTAAAGAAATATATGGAAACAACCCAGGACTGTTTTACTCTATCTCAGGTTTTGTCTTCCCCAAAATTTAAACAGCCAACAGCAATGATAAAACTAGGAATCTCTTAGGACTGCAAAAATCCTCCTTTGGGCCATGTTTTTTAGCCTGGAGAAAATCAGCAATCCAACTGCTCATTTTGGTGGCCATTACTGGGGCCCTCTTTACAGAAGGAATTGGCTTGATCTCTAGCTCTGATGTGATCTTCATTTTCCCTAGTTGTTGGAGGATAGTGATTTTAGAGCTGCGTGTTTGTTTGTATCTGTGTGAGTTTTGTTTGTTGAGACTTTGTTGAGATACTATAGTACAAAGATGACAAATAACTGAATAGATTATAAAAGAGAAAGAAAAGAAGAAGAAGGGGGGAGGAGGAGGAAGAGGCAGCAACAGTGGCCCATCTGCCTTTGCCAAGTGGTGGGCAGGACCCAGAACCGAGGTCCTGGGATGCTGCCCCTTAACCCCACCACTGAAGGCCTTCTTGGGCTCCTCAGGGCCACACCAAGTGCCCGTGTTTCACTTCTGTTTTAAGCACTCCTCTCAGGTTCTGAAATTCAGACAGGGCAGTTTTTTGGACCCTACCCTGGTCTTGATCTCATCAAAGAAATATCATCTAATGACAAAACAGAACAAGGAATGCATTCTCTCCCTGCCTTCGCTTTTCCAGAATCCATAGTTGTGTCGATCACAAAAACACGACACAAAACAAAAGAAAACAAAAAGACGGTAAGTGCCCAGATTAAGTGCCAGACTACAGCCATATATTTCTTTAAAGACCTAAGGATTTTAGAAAATTTATGTTGCTACAATAATAGCAGTAGTGATTCAACACTGCTAATAGTTGTAATTAAATTAGAACTGCCTCTCTGTTTTTTATATGTGGTAATTTTTTTTAAGTTAAAAGGCCCTTTACCTTATTGGCTTTAACATATTTGTGTGTATATAAAAGTTATTTAAAACTTAGAATAGACACCTGTTACCAATATTCCAGGTACACTGCTTTTGTAGTAACTCCACATTCATTTAACACTTTAGTTAAAGGATATATTACATAAAGACAAGAAATATACAGGGAATTACAAGCTTCTTTTTGCCATTAATTTTAGTATTTGTTTTAATATTTACGTTGTGTTTGCATTAGTTAAACTTAGTATACAGTTCCTTATTCTAGGGATATTTTTATTTGCCCAAGGTTTTAAGGTAAACTCCTTATGTGGTTTATCTGAACACGCAACAGCTGACATTCCCTGGCTGTGTGT
>VMDR010033290.1:0-11419 GCA_007922815.1 Macrotus californicus
TTCTCCTTCATTATTTGTTCAAATAAGTTTTCAATTTGTTGGTCATCCTCTTCTCCTTCTGGCACCCCTATGATTTGGATATTGGAACGTTTCAAGACATCCTGGAGGTTCCTAAGCCTCTCCTCGTTTTTTTGAATTCTTGTTTCTTCATTGTGTTCTGGTTGAATGTTTCTTTCTTCCTTCTGGTCCACACCATTGATTTGAGTCCCGTTTTTCTTCCCATCACTGTTGGTTCCCTGTACATTTTTCTTCATTTCCCTTATTGTATCCTTCATTTGTTCGTCTGATTTGCGACCAAATTCAACCAAGTCTGTGAGCATCCTGATTACCAGTGTTTTGAACTGTGCATCTGATAGGTTGGCTATCTCTTCGTCGCTTAGTTATATTTTTTCTGGAGCTTTGATCTGTTCTCTCATTTGGGCCATTTTTGTTGTCTTGGCACGCCCTAAAGAGATTTATTTTTTACTTCTTGGCTGAATATCACTTTTTTATGATTTAATATTTGTTAATTAGATACATGCATTAAGAGAACCCAGATTAAAAAAATAAAATCGTTCTGGAAAGAGTTATATTTTTTTTCCCTCTGAACTTATTGCTACAACCCCACGTGTTTGACAAAGCTACGTGCACGTGGGCTTTCTGCGCAGAGCCGCACTTGTACCATTTCAGAAAGTGATGGGGGGAACTTAAGGCTGAGACTAGCCTCAGGGAGCACTATACCGGCCGCACTTCTTGAAATCGGAACGGGAAGCCGGAGACACCCTGTGTGGAGACCATGGTGGTGCTGACTCCCACGGTTAATGGCCCCCTGGGAGGGCCCAAGAACAGCAGAGCCCTACATTTGAACAGTCAAAAAAAGTGAATGAGAGGTCGATCCTCAGGGTATTGTCAATACCACCAGGGAATTATTATTGTTGACAGCACAGGAATGAAGTTTCCGTGATATAAACATGGACATAAGAGAATGGTTCCAAGAAGTTCAAGTATTCTGTGGCCTGTGGCTCTTTCTTTGAGGACTTCAAAATTTCAGAACAAATGATTGCGAGATTAGCCGGCTTTCTTACCCCAGATGAATGAGAGAAAAAAAATACCATCTCTAGGTTCTTGGCTATATACACCTTTATTAAAAATGAACTTAATCAGTCTGATTCAGTGGAGACCAAATACAGCAACTAACGTGATATCAGGCTGTGTGGAGAGCACTGGTCTGGGCCCGTGGGGCTCTCACTGTCACCTCTTGGCTGTGGGGTCTGGGGCTTCTTGGCTTTCATCTGCCTCATCCATCGGGTTAAACTAAAAGTCGAGGCTGAGCCATGTGTGTATGGAAGATAATACAGTAATTAATAAATAATAGAAGAATAAACTATTTCCCATATATCACAACTGTCAACTTGACTTTGCCCCACCCTGTATTGTGTTTGCCACCCTCCTTGCTTTGTAGCATAGGGGCAATAGGTCTTAACATCCCCCCCCACAGACGTGAATAACATGCTGTCAGCATTGATGTCTCCCTAGATGTTGCTGCTGAACTGGGCACGATTGCGTTTCACTGATGCTAACTCCTTCATTTTCTCTGCGAGTTTGAACACTGCTAGCATGGGTACATTTCGGTCAAGACTGACGAAAAAAATTTCTCTAAATTCTGTATTTGGAACTGCTTTTCCCACTAAGTCTACCAAGTGTACCTGGATTGAAAGGTAATTGTTTGATTTCCACTTCCTAAAATGCTGAGTGTTCAGCTCTATCGGAATTATATTGATTGGTGGTGCATGTTTAATAGAATTTTAAGAATTTGATGCCCTTGTTAAACATTATACTCTTCAATATCAACAACAGACATTATCAAAAGCCTGCTTCATACACAGTATAATACCAAGTTCTGAGGCACCAGGAAGTATCAATTATCTGCCCACAGGAAGTTGGTGCTTTAATGTGGAATGCATGCCATGTGAGTACACGTGAAAAGTAAATAATACACGTTAAACCTCTGCTACCTGCTAAGAGAATTATATAGGTTTTAGAAACAGAATGTTAAGTCATGCACCAAATACATTTTGACAAGTTTGGGGTGGCTACAAGCCATTTCCTAGGAATTATTCATAAAGCTTGAGACTAAAAATGAGGGTTACATTAACTCTGCAGGAATAGAGCACTATGGGCTTTTTGGTCCTAGGGAATTTCAGCTTGGAGGAACAATTTTAGCGCGTCCTCACCTGTCCTGAGGACTGAATCTTTAGTGTCCTCCTCACCCTGCATTTCTCTTACTAGTTAATAGCATGACCATCCACCAAACTGCTCAGTCAACACCTTAGGTACCGTTCTTGGTGCATCCTTATCCCTCATCCCACACAGCAAAGGCACCAGCAGTCCCATTGCTTCAGTCTATAAACGTGTTTTGCACACACCCAGCGGCCTGTCTGCCCCCTCACCCCGGGCTAAGCCCGTTATCCTGCTCCCAGAAATGGGCATCTCCTGCCTGGATTGCCGCAGCACCTCCTAGGTCACCTCCTTGATTCCATTGTTTCTAACATCCAGTTCATTCTTTCCATTGAGTAAATTGTAAACCATAAGTCAGATGATGCCATTCTGATGTCATAAAACCATTGACGTTTTTCTATTCCTCTTTAAAAGAAAATTTCCATTTCTCCCCAGAATATCAACAAGGCTCTGCAGAATCTAGCTTGTGCCATCTTTTAAACCGCTGTTCTTTATTTTACTATATTGTAGCCATGGTGGTGTTTTTTTATTCCTCAGACAAAATAATCTCTTTCCATTTAGAGATTTTGCATTTGCTATTCCTTCTGCCTAGCATGCAGTTCCTCTGGCTCTTTGTGTGCCTGACTCCTTTTATCCTTTCGTCTCAGCTCAATTTTCACACTCCCAGCTCAAATGCTTCCTGACAGCCCTATCTAAAGTAACTCCCCCCAGTTGTCCTCTACTACGTCCCCCTGTTTATTTTTTCATAGCACATTTCAGAAAATGGCAAACATCCAGTTTCTTTTTTTGTTATTGTTTACTTATTTATCATTTGTTTCCTCAACAGGCTTGTTAACTCTGGGAGGGTAAGAATCTTGTCTTTTGTATTTATTACTGTATCTGCAGTAATATCACAGTGTCTTGGATTACTCAGGAACCATTTGTAAAATGAATGCAGAATGTGGCTTATATAAGCAGAGGGGAGAGAAAGGGGCACTGCAGGCTGGGTGAGAGGGTGAGCAAAGATCTGGATGCTGAGTAGTGCCCAGCAGGTGGAAAGCAGTATCTGAGTCCTGCTCTTGGGACAGGGGAAGCCTGGCAGGAATGTTGACCAAGGCTGGATGTTGGGGCCTGGGGCTGGGCCCTAGTGGCTGCAAGAGAAATAGTCTAAATGGTAAGTGGAAGTTATGTTCAAAGAAGGGAACAAGAGATGAACAGCTGAGGAACCCTGTTAAGCCTGAGAGGATGAGTCCAAGGCTCTGGAGAGAGGGTACCAGAGAACATCCAGGGAAGTGCATAGTATGGAGGGCAAGGGGTAAGTGCACAATAGTTCAGGATGTGGTTTGTGAACAAATCAGAGCACTGTTCCCGTTGGGAGTAATCCCATTTGCATGGTGCAGAATTTTGTTCCAATTGTACTGGGATATGAATTTGTAAACTAAAGCTACTTATAGAAAGAAGGTCTTGAAGTAAGAGCTATGGGACTAGAATTAACCTTGCAGTCAGTCAACTGAAAGCTACTAAAGAAAGATTTTCAATCAGTGATTCGATAAAGTTGCTCTCTCACAGATGCTCTTGGTGAGAAATGCTCCAGGCAGAGAGGTCAGGTAGGAGGGATTGTCATCCAGCTGAGAGCTTCTGAAATACATGTCTAAGGCTGTCCCACTTGAGAAGGGTGGGCTTTATGTGTCTGTCATAAGTTCCAAGTGAAAACTATTGAAAGGAATTGGTACAGTGAAGGGCATGAGGACCTGGACTTTGGGGAGCAGGAACATTAGAGTATCTCTTCTCTGCTGTTCCTTGGCTTGCCTTCGTGGTAGCATCGTGTCCTGCACTGAAACCTTTTGCAGCCTCCTCTTTCTGACTCCTCTCTAAGGTGATAGATAAAGGAACAGAAACCTGTAGAGCTGGGCCGCACTATCACCACCCATCAGTAGGTGCCACCTTCCCACCAGTGAATTACCCCACTCTGAGAGTCTAGCCTGCAGCTTGAAATTAATATTTCATTTTATTCCATATATGTTTTGAGTTCTCCATAAATTATAAATATTTATTGAGGGCAAGTGAAATCAAAACAATTTTTTTGCTAAATCAAGTTACTTACAACGATCTAGTCATATTTTATTCAGAATTCTGTTGTTTAATGAGACTTTTCTACAATTAATAGCCTGCTTATTTTGATAATATTTTTATTTGGTGGAGTTACAGACACATTTTAGTACCAGAAGAAATATGGTTCATGTATTTTGTCTTAACTTTTTTTTCTCCATTTAATTTTTCCCCCATCACAGACAGTTCTACAACATAGTCCTGGTATAGAGTAAACTAACCTCTCTTTTTTAAAAAAACATCTGCAGATACCGCCATGTGCCTGGGTTCAGGATCTTGTACACAGATATATTTTAAAAAATTTGAAACAAAACATGAGTAGGGGCTTATTTTTTTGGTGTATGTTATATTATATATATTTGTATTTGGGGTACAACACTAGCAATAAAATAGAAAAAAGGCAAGAGATGAATGCCTACATGTATATAATAGCTCAATAGTTTCAAATCTAATTACACTAATTGATAAGTAATGTACTTAATATTTTAAAATCATATGTATTGTAATTGATCTCTGGAAGTGAAATGATGAGCGTATAAGACTGGGAATCAATAGGAGCCCCCTGCGGCTCATGCTCAGGAAGAGCCAGCTCATGTTTGACAGTTGGTTCTACTCTATGCAGTGTCTTACTTATGTTATTCCCTCACCTTCCCAATTTGAAAATTCATTTGAAATGGCAGAGATAATATTGTATATTTTAGTGTGTAGGCAAAATGCACTATTTTCCTTACTCTCACACTTTATTTCCAGCCACCAAATGTGTAAGTTTTTCTCCTGTTGACCAATTCTTTACCACCAACTGGGTGTCCGACGATTTAAGTCTATTCTGACACTATCTACCTAGCGATAGCATCAGGTACCACCGGTTAAGGGCTCAGTCCCACAAGACTGCTCCCTCCGTTCGCATGCCAATTCTAAGTCCAGGTCGTTATCTGGGCTTCTGACTGACTGGCTATAAATCTGAGGTTCCCATGACCCCCATCCTCGAGTCCGATTACTTGCTAGAGCAGCTCACAGAGTTCAGGAAAAACAGTTTGCTTACTAAACTACAAATTCATTACAAAAGGATGCAGCCCTGGATCAACTAGATGGAAGTGATGCCTAGGACAAGGTGTGTGGGGAGAAGTGTGGGCCCAACTGAAAGCTCTTCAAACACTGTACTTTAGGGACTTTTATGGAAGCTTAATCACATAGGTATGTGCAGTGGATCATTACCTCCATTTTCAGGCCCTCTTCCCTCTCTGGAGAGAGGGGAGTAGGAACTGAAAGTTTCAAACTTGTAACCATGACTTGGTCTTTCTGGGGACCAGTCCTCATCCAGAAATCCACCAAGAGGTGCCTCATTAGTACAAAAGACTCTCCTGTCATCCAGCAGATTGCAAAGGATTTAGGAGCTCTCTGTCAAACACTCCTGTCACTCCGAAAATTATAAGGGTTTTTAGGAGTTTCTTGTGAGAAACTGGGGTTAAAGACCAAATATTAGCTGGAACGGGGGAGAGACCAATATATACATTTCCTTCTAGTCCACACTTAGTTATTTGAAAAGTAGGACATTTGATATTTGCTTTCTTGCTTGCTCACTTAGAAGATGCAGCGTGCGCACGTGTGTGTCTTCCCTCCTGGTATAATAGTGCGTGCTGTATCACTGGTGTTAATGTACTGTTTCCACCAGTAGGGAAATGGTCCCTGTTTTATTTGCTGCTTTGAAAATCTCAAAACATGTGACTGTCCATGTGAACACTCTGTGCAGATTAAAGCTGCAGGGCATGATTGGAGGAGACGTGGACTGCCAAGCCACCGAGGCGGCTAAGAAGGCGGCCGCTGCCAACGACAGCATGGGATTATGTAACGCCTGCAGTGTCTGGCACTGTGCTCCGCTGGAGACACATCACGTGTTGTGCAATGCTCTTAGCCCTGAAATTCAATTAGATTGCTTTGAATGATCCGTGAGTCTGCATGAGATAAGCTTTTACTGCTCTACACTAGAAAGCAAATGGGTTGATTAGCTGCACATAAATTGAGAAATTGCCATTGTAATTCCAGCAAGGATATTTTCATTGGGTATACATCACCATGCCACAGAGCAGCATAATTTAAGCATTATGTAACCTGGATAAATAATGGGGGGAAAATCCAACCCTTATGCCAGAGAAAAAATGTTTTCTTACAGACACTTAGCAATAGATTTTCTTTTTTAAAACTAGATTTTGCCATTGTTTGGGGGGATCTGCTTAAAGGCTGCCAGTATTTTTTTTTAATGCCATGATCTATGAATAAGAATAGAGAAATTGATAGAGTGATAATTTGCTGGAGGGGAAGGAATTTCATTAGAAAGAATATTAAATTGTGAGTTCAGTAGCTCTTTAATATTGAGTAAATTTACTTTCTTTGGGAAATTGTAGTCAATCAATTTAAGGGATTAGAAACCATCAAAAATTAACCCTATGTTGTATGGCTGAGACTTTTAAAATTCTCACTCCAGGATTTGCTTCTTGTTGAGAGAGAGAGAGAGAGAGAGAGAGAGAGAGAGAGAGAGAGAGAGAGAGAGAAAGAAACCGATCAGTTGCTTCCCGAATGTGCCCCCACTGGAGATGAAACCCACAACCTTTTGGTGTACAGGGCGATGCTTGAACCAGCTGAGCCACCTGGCCAGGGAATTGGCTGAGACTTCTTGATGTCTTTTCACAAATCAAAGTCTGGGATAGTGGAGGAAAGGTAATAGTAAATGTTGAAAAATTGAGAACTTGGGAAAAGGTTGAAGATTAGATTATCATACTAAGTCCTTAAAAAATCACTGAGAAACAAACAAAATCAATGATGTGAGCTTGACCTTCCAGCTCCTTCTACCCTTGTTTTTCTCCAAATAGGATTTAAGTTTTTAACCAAAGGCCCTGGTGAGAAGTTGATATTCATTAAAATTGTTTGGGACACTGAGTTGAAATCAAAGGCACCGAGTTGAAATGTTATGCAGAGGACTTCCATTTTGTGAGACTGGCAGGGATTAGGTGTACTGCTGCTTTGGGATTTTGGGTGAAGTTTTCTTGAACTGGAGCAAAATCAGTGCTATTGATTTTTTCTCCTGGTTCAGAAAGGGCTTTTATTTCACTCATCCTTTGAAAACCTTATTAGGACACGAACTTGCTCAAAATAAACCAATATCTTACTTTAATGTAAATGGATACTCATGAGCAGGCCATTTCCCAACATGTCATAATAAAACCCAGATATTAACATACTTCATTTTAATAGATTATCTATATTTTGTTTGAGATTTAACATGTACATGTGTCTCCCCTTCATTTAATTTTTCTAACTATCTAAAGTAGATATTCCATTTACTCAAAGAGAAAACTGATGGGTAGAGAGATACCATGAGCCATCTAGGGTCACTTCAAGCAGGGGACTGGACAGAAGTTCCAAAACAGAACGTAAGCATTTTCATCCTACTATACTAGTGGCTTCCAAACGCTGTTCCATGGACTGGTGACAGGCTGGCCCATATTCACAGAAATCCCATTTTATTATGCTTAGGGTGACAATCTGGGAAGCTATCATTTGTGAATCACTTCCCAGGTAATTATGATCCAAGATCAGAATTGCTAGCTACTACTGGTCTAATATGCTGAGCCATAGAGATAGCATTAAAACATCTCTCTTCAAGCTCTACTTCTGTTATGTGTATATGTGTGTATATACACACACACATTATTTCTATTCATCTTTGTGATGATACATACATTTATATAATACTGTACATCCAAATCCAAACTGTAAAATCACAGTTCATTCTTTTTTGTTTCTTGATTAAACTTTAATTGAAAATACATCTTTCTAGAATAGACATTAAATAGTCTGGGGCTACCACAGAGTATTTTATAGTAGCCAAAAGAATATAGTGGGAAATATAATTTAAAAAATAGCATCTGTTATCAGAAAGCTAGTCTCTAGGTCTTAAATGAAGGCTAGCTGTTGTAACTTTATTTAATGAGTGAATTCAGAGTTGGTTTAATGAGTTGGTGATGGAGGGATGGCTCGTTGTCATTAGCGAATGTGACTTGCTGCTGCATCTTTACACAATTAAAAAAAGGGACTAGTTCATTCCCTACCCCACCATAATTGAGCCTGTTTTCATTATTTTTCCTTTCCTGTTTGCATCTTTAAAAGATGATGTATGGTCCATCACTGGTGGGCCTGGAGCTCTATGAGATCTTTCCTGTCTTTGTCCTTCACTGCTATGTCTGCATCTTTCTGCAAAGATCATGTTTTGTGCCACACACAGATGCGTGTTTTAGAGGGGAATGTTTGCAAAGGCTAAATCAATTCTGTGAACCTACATACTTTGACCAAAGCACCGTGACTCAGGCTTTGGATAGAATCCAGTGGGAACTCTGCATACACGGAATCTGAAAAACGTACAGTTCTACAGTTAATAACCAGGGTGCAGACAACTTTCAGAACCTGTACTTTCTAGAAATGTTCTTACTGGTGTCAACTGTCATAGTGCATTTACCAAGGATATGACTGACAGCTATTAAGACATTTTTCACTTAATATGTAGTATTTATGTAATACTAGTATTACATAAAAATAGTAGTTTTTCAAGTGTTGCACTTATGAAAAAGTAAGTAATAGTAAAGTAGTGTTATGGTTTTATGAACCTCGGTCATGAGTGAATAAACTTTTCTTTGTAGATGGACTAACTGCCCATGTCAGCTTGGCATAACTATAGAAAATGCACCACCTCACAAAAATGTTTCAGGTAATAAAATAAATGAAATCATCATTATCCAGGTTGGTTAGGTGGAATTTCTTTTTGAGGACTTGTATTATGAAAGGAAACTACTCAAGGGCAGACTCTGTTCTTTTTAAATGTACTTTCTTTCACAGTGACTAATATCGCTACATTAATGTGATGCTGGTTCAGGAAATAATTTATCCAAGTGTTCTAAAAAGAAAAAAACATATATTTTTACATGATGAATTCTTCCAACACCTGCTTGTTCTGCTATAATTTTCCAAAGTTATAGTAGCCTATAGAAGATCCACATCCACGAATATATAATCTTATTCATAAGTAGTGTGTGTTTAAAAAATAAGAAGAAAGATTTGCTTGGTGTATTAATCATGTTTGAATCAGGAGACAGGAAAAACACAAGTTATTTTAACAGATTATTTAATATAGAGTCGTCCACTAAGAATCGAAGAAATGCAAAGCTAAAAGAGAACCATAAAGTGTCCTACAGATAATTTCCAAGCAGCTATCACCTCTAGGGCTAGACCAGAGGGAAGAGATCATAATTACTAAAGCTTAGAATCTTAGCAGAGGGGGCCCTGTGGCCGGCTGCCTACAGACTTCTGAGACCATCAGCAAAGGCCAGGAGCCGATGTTTCCAAGGGAAAGGCATGTGGGAAAAACTGCAAACTGGCTTAGTTTTAGCTTTGGGCAGGAACCGCCCCTGCCAGAATAATGTCTGGCAGGAATGCCACTCAGGGAATAGGAAGCAAAAGCAGCAGGTCAATAGGGAGCTCACAGGAGGCGGAAGAGAAGGAACAAGTCTCTTCCTCCAGCCTTGCAGTCTCCCTCTCATGCCTCCTGTGGGCGGAACGAGCCTGGATCCAGGGAGCAAAGCGGAAATAAGATTTACAAAGTTCCAGCCCTACCACCACAGGGGCCGGTTTTGCAGCTGAGAGGCAGTAGCTTAATAATGGCATGCTCGAGTTGTTTTTGAGAATCTTAAGAAAATTCTTTCAATTAAGTCATTTTATTTTATTTAAAATTTTTTTTCATCTTTTATTTGCTTCTCATAGAATTTTTTAAAAATTTTACTTTTCAATTATGGTTTATAGTTTTTTTTTTTGTATAGCTTCAGGTATACAGCATAGTAGTTAGACAAACATATATAATATTTTATACAGTACCCCTCCCAATATTTCTAGTACCTACCTGGCACCATACATAGTTGTTACAATATTATTACAATATTATTGA
Source organism: Macrotus californicus (assembly GCA_007922815.1). Classification (NCBI taxonomy): domain Eukaryota; kingdom Metazoa; phylum Chordata; class Mammalia; order Chiroptera; family Phyllostomidae; genus Macrotus; species Macrotus californicus. Next base: position 10,295 of record VMDR010033290.1, read on the forward strand.
TTATATTTCCTATGCTGTACCTTAATATCCCTGCGACTATTTTTGTAGTTACAAAATAAAAGTTATTTTAAATTTAATTTTTAAGTAATATACCACATGGGACAAAAATACTATAAAGAAAATAGTTTCTGACTTTCATGACTCTTGTACCCTTTCCTGCCCTTCCACCTACCTCCAACTAAATAATCACTGTTATGTTATTCACGTACCTTTCAGAATTTCTGTATGCATATGCAAGCAGATACAAATATAGATTCTTCCCTCTGTTACTGTATTACTTATCATACCAGTCTTTCGCACCTTGCTCCTCTTGTATTATTTAATAGTGTACGAGAGGGGACCTTACCCTCAAAAAATGGAATTATCTTCTGAAGGGCAGGCCCCTTGTAGTACAATAGGCATCCTCCACTAGGTGAGTGTTCTAGAAACCACCTATATCAGTGCACCTGCTGGTGTTGTTGTGAGAGGCTGCATTCAGCTTCAGTGAATTTTTTTTGACGATTCTTTCAACACATTTGCCCATTTCATGATGGGTGATTTATGAGTGCACCTGCCCACACTGCACTGGGTGTTTTTGACCAAAGATGGCATGACCTCCATGGCCCTACCCTCTCTATTCACCTGATCTCGCCCTGACTGATTTGTTTTTGTTCCCCCAGTAGAAAAAAGTCCTCGAAGGGAAACATTTTGCCAATGTGGAAGGGGTGAAACAAAAAATGGTAGAAGCACTTAAAAGGCATCAAAATCAGTGAGTTCAAAAACTGTTTTGAGCAGTAGAAAAAACGTCTCTGTTGGTGTATTGCATCAAATGGAGAGTACTTTGAAAGTGATTGAAGTTTAAACATATAAGAATAAATACACAATTTTTATACATAAATTCCATTTTTGGGGTCCTGCCCTCGTTTCTTATTGATATTGCCATATCAGTACATAGAGAGCTTCTTCATTATGTTAAATCTCATTACCCTAATGATTCTCTTACTGTTTTCAGTACTTTTTATTATATTCTCTTTGGTGTTCACAGGATAAAATGACATCATCTGCAAATACTGATAGTTTCCAAAATTTGTATCTCTAAAATCATTTCTGTTTGCTAATTGTTTTGGCTTGTACATGCAGCACAGT
>VMDR010033291.1:0-11411 GCA_007922815.1 Macrotus californicus
GAGTGTCTAACAGTACAGCATGGCAAGGAGCTTTTTAGGGACACTGGGCTAGGAATAAGTCAAGGCCATCATCCCCCTCTACCTCTTCATCTTCCTACCCAGACTGGAGAGCTAAGTAATTTACCAGTAATCTAAACTACCCACTGGAAGTAGTGTATTTTTTTTTATATCCTAATTACCTGAAAATTATCAACCTTCCCCAAAGACTGGTACTAGAAATGTTACTATTGGTTTTATCTTAGCTTGATTTATCACTACATGAGATAGGGTATGGAAAACAGAGTAATGTTTTAAGTTGTTTTTAGGCAATTGAACTTTAAAATAAATCTTTTTAAAATACTTCTAAGACTGAAAATGTTAATAGTGGAGAAAATGAGAATATGAGAGGTTTTCAGCAATATTTTTACCTGTTGCTTTTAATTTCTTTCAAAAATCCAAGTCCTTAAAAAAGAAGAAACTGTTAATATTGCTTGCCTGCTTAATATACTTCTATGATTCTTCATTAAAGAAAATAAAACACACTCCCCATAATGCAGTCATCTGGATTCTGTCCACTCTTCTGTTTCCATTTAGCCATTTCTCACATCCTCTATGGTAAATTGAGCCAGTTTCAGTAAATTGCTTACTGCTCTCCCTATGCATTTTATGTGATTTTTTTTCCCTGCTGAAAATGACCCATTCACTTACCCATTGAGCAAATACAGAGTGAGAAATCCTCAACTCCTATGCCAACACCTCTGTGAATCCTTGCCGGCTCAGGCAGAGTTAGGCGATTTCTTCCTTGTGGCTCGCATGTCTCTAATGATACTGTAATGGTTCTGGATGTGTTCATCTCTACCATTAGTCTGTCACCTTCTCCAAAGGCGGGATCATGTTTCTGTGCCTCTAGGATGCTCTAGTGCCTGGACATGCCAGGCATTTTATAAATTATCGGTGAAGAATCATTGAGGGAAAAACAGGAAGAGAAATATTACTAAGATGTCAAACAAATTCAAAACAGATGACTGAAGATGTTCTAAGAATGGAAATTCATTTACTTGACAATATATTTAGGGACAGCTAATGTACCTTTCTTTGCCATGTATGAAGAGTAAAACTGAAGTGATCTCATTACATTCAGTACACCCTAGCAGTTACAGTAAATTGCCCTCACTCATACATGTGATGTGTGTGAACAAATTAGCCCTCTCTCTAATTCTCTGCCACACCTTTATCCCTATAGCTCAGTCCCCCCCTTAACAATTCAAGAACACTCAAGTGATTTTGTTTTCTTGCATATTTCAAAATCTACCATTCATAATTTATTCTTTTCTTCCCTGCACACATGTAATGTCATCCATAATGCTTTTAATCAACTTCTTTTGTACCAAGCACTAAAATGGTGTTGACATTACTGTAAATAATTAATATAATTTTGCACAAGCACTATGAAAATGTTCAGTTCATGCATACGCATTTTGTTATCTTCTGCAGAATTTGACAGAAATATTTTATTTTTATTGTAACACAGTAGACAAGTACTTGGACAAAAATGACCTTTTCATAGCATAAGGTCTTCAAATCCTCCACTGTGATTCAGTTTGCCTACCAGAGCTGCTGAGCTTCTAATGCAAACTATCACAGTGTGTGGTCCCTGCTCCTGTAAACACAAACTCTTTCTCACTGTAATCTCATATCCTCAGCACTGATGATAATGACTCTTTGTCAGCTCAAAACTGTCAACGTGGTTCTCCAAGGACTGCAATCACAGCTAAAAAAAAAAATAGAGAGCTAGTCATATGGAATTAAAGGTGAGCTAGTGCTTCCAAATACACAAGACAAAAGAAAAACAAATGTTTCTCTGCTCACAAGAAAACAAAATAAGCTGTGTAGGTTTAGTTTTGTCATATCACCTTACGCATCTTACTCATGAAATTCAATATGTTTTAATGAAATGCTTGACCTCACTCATTAAAAAATTTTACTACAATATTCTAAATATAAGCCACGGATAGTTATTCTTCTGTTTAATCCTCCTTAACACATTCTCCTTTTCATAAAAAGTCATAAACTACACAAACACTCAGCTGCCTGATTACCCAAATATCTCTGCTAATTTGCCAAGGTAAGCAGAAATGGAGCGTAGAGTGTACTGTTGTCTATGCATGGATGAAGGGTGCGGAAACAGCACACGGCTGTATATTTCACACTCCATAAACAAAATGGTGCGACACACACTAGAAAGGAAGAATACTGATCTCATCTAAATTCAGGCAACATCAGTAGCTTTGATCTGTTAGGTTAAATCACCGTCTCTTCCAAAAATGACCAAATCATTAACCTAACAAACCAGTTGATGAAAACACATATATATGAGTACAGAGTCAGCAAAATTTCTGATTCTGTGAAAAATAACTCCACATAATTGAGCAGAACAATAATGACTGAAGTAGCTTTAAAGTTTCATCCTCCTTTCATTGGTGTCCCTTCAAACCCAAAGTGTCTTGAGTGTCTATGAACGTAGCAAAGTGCTAAGTATTGAAATAGCAAACATAAATAGCAATTTCTGATACCCCGAAGTTCATGGTTTAGTGGGAAGAGCAAGCTATAGACAAATCAATAAGACAGAACATCATTAGCACTTGTATTGGAAGGATAACCGAGATCATAACAAATGCCCCTCAAATCACAGTGGTTTGTAATAACTAAGACTGCTCTTGGTTCTCCTCTATGTCATTTCCACTACAGAGCTCAAGCTAAAGGAAAAACCCACCTGTGGAGTACTTCTGACTTTAAACTTTCTGCCTGGCAGGGACTCATGACAATTTCACACATGCTTTGCTGGCCACACCAAATAACATGGCCAAGACTGACATCAACCTGGTATAAAAGTATCCCTTTGCAAGAAGCAAGAAAAAAAAAGGAGTAGTTATGGGAATAAAAGAGAAATGGACTGTCATTTTGGGAGATAGTGTACAAATCACTAAGTCTGGAGGAGCTAAGTGTAGGGAGGACTTCATGGAGGAGGTGACAATTGAAGCAGGTCTTGAACAGTAAATATATCTGTCAAATATTTTTTTCACTCACATCGCTAAAGGTGGGGAAAGGACTTCTCTACAGAGATTCAGAAGAAGACTTGGGGTATAAAGGAGAATGACATGCTTGGGTAAGAGTGAGACATCTAAGACCAGAAATGTAATATTTTGCAGAAGGGAAAAGATGATGACTTGAATATATATTATACTTGGCTTTGAGGGGTCAAAGATGATACTTAAACAAGAAAGGAATATGAACTTCAAGCAGTTTCCTCTGTTCTCATAGGGTCATGTGACCCCTAAGAAGATATAGGCCTGAAATAGGGGAATAACACTAAGAATGGGAAACAATGAACTATTTCTTCTTGGACAGTTTTAATTTTTTCAAACACAGTTAACACATGGGACCTTAGCTAGTTGGTCATTAAAATTGAGGTAAAAATGATTAAATACAAGAAAGAAGAGATACTTGTGGACTTTAACCAACTTTAAGCATTATGATATCAAAACATTGTTATTTCCAATTATAAATTAATTTTTAAAAATTGTGATAAATATATAACAAAATTTACCATTGCAACCATTTTTCAGTGTACAGTTCAGTGGCATGAAGTACATTCACGTTCACATTCACATTGTTGTGCAACTATCATCAGCTTTCATACAAAGAGCTTTTACATCTTGCAAAACTGAAAATCTGTTTCTTTATACGGCAACTCCCCATGAACCCAGCCCCAAACAGCCACCATTGTACTTTCTGTATCTGTGAATTTGACTGCCATAAGAAGCTCATATAAGTATAAATATATATTTTAGTATACTTCTCTGGTTATAATAACTCAACTCTTAACATTATTATGGAATTTGCTGTCTCAGTGGGCCCATGGCCTCACTAGCTCAGGGATTCACTGGAAGAACTCATGTGACTCAATATAAAGTTGTACTCTATTTATTATAGACTCGTAGTTATTATAGAAAAGATGCAGTACAGAAATGTTCAGCAAAAGACACATAGACAAAGGTTGGAGTGGTCGAACACAGGCTTTCCTGTTCTTCCTCCACAGATGCATCTATTTCTCCACCAACAAATTGCAAGGACTTCTGCCGGCTTGTCCTTGCCCAAGAAAGACCACTTACTCTTTGAGTTCAAATTTCTTAAAGGATGCTGCTCACATACCTTCCATGTGACCAGCTGAGGTACAGACCGCAATACAGGCATCCGATGCACAATGCTGAATATTCCTGTGAACTCTGAACTTGCTAACAACCTGGTCCATCTTGATGGACCACCTTGGTGTGTAGAATAGCATTATCCTCCAGTGACAATAGGAAAACTCCAGTTATTTAGTCCTCAGAGTTTGTCCAAGTGTAATTAATCACCATGGCTACAGGGACAAGTGAGAACACAGTAAATCAAGTCTGCTATCTTAACTTTTCCTCACATGTACATACTTTATTTTTAAATAGTTGCAAACATTCAACAGCTGGCCAGCAACTTCCTAATTTTCCATTTTAGTCCAGACATCTAGTTAAAAAATAATAAACATAAAACCTTAAAAATAGATTTTGATGTATACTGAATCTTTAGAAAAATCTTTTGCATTCCTAGCATTACATGCAGTGTGCATGTTACTCAGTAGGACTTCTACCACTTGTCTCCTTATCTATAGCTATCTAATCAAAAATCTTATTGTAGAAGTCAATGCTCCCTACAGAATCCAGAGAACTGTGAAGGGGCAAGGAACACACAAAGGACAATTCTGGGTGCAAAAGAGTAAGTAAGGAGTATTGCCACAATATTACTTGGAGCCTCAAATTTGAAAATTATGCCGTTAACTCTTTCCACATTATTATACATACATTACTATACACAAACATTGCTTTTCTTCCCCTAACCAGCCTGCCTTTTAACTTCTCCCTACAATACCTCATTAAGGTGCTATACACCTCCAATTTTAGTGAACTGATATGTAATTTACTCACAGGTTTTTAGAGGGAATTGAAGTAGAATCATAGATGTTTACTTTGTTCCTTTTTTGTAGAAGATTTTTAGTTTAATTCTTACTGATAAGAAAAAAATATTTCTATGAGTTCAGTCTTTAAAAATTTATGCAGACTTGTTTTGTGGCCAAGTATGCTGTCCACCCAGGAAAAATTTTCATACACAATTAAAATAATTTGTATTCTTCAGTCTTTGGGTGAATTGTTTTTAAAACATCAATTTTTAACAGTTTACCAATTTGGTTAATAAGGTTATTCAAGTCTTCTAGATCCTTGCTGATTTTTGTCTCATGGTTTTTATAAACTATTTAGAGAAGGGACTTGAACTCACTGAGGATTATTGATGAGTTTTTTTTGTTTGTTTCTACTTTCAATTCTGTCAGATTTCGCTTTAAATATGTTGGGCTTAGTTGTTATGTGCATAAACATTTGCATCTTCCTCATGGGTTTATCCTTTCATGTTTATGAAATGTCACTCTTTGTAGTAATGCTTCTTGTATTAATGTTTATTTTATATCTTTAATATAGTCACTATAGCTCTTCTATCCTTCTATGGATGTTCTTTTGCGCGCGCTCTCTCTCTATGTGTATATATGTATGTGTGTGTATGTTTGTGTGTGTGTGTGGGGGGGTCTGTCCAGAAAGTATCTAGCCAGCTAATATGAAAAATAGAGACATTTATTGAAGAAGGTACAAGATACAAGAAACACTGTACATAGGCCAATGATGCCTCAGTGATGCCTTTCAAAGTGGGCACATTGGACCCTCACACAGTTCTCCCAATCACCATCAGCTGCCCCATCATATTTCCCTGAATCACATCAGTGATCTGAAATCTCTTCCTTTTCAAAGGTGATTTTAGTTTTGGGAAAAGCCAGAAGTCAAATGGCACCAAATCTGGGCTATAGGCAGGCTGAGTCACCTAGGTGATTTGATGTTTCACCAAAAAACTCTGCACAAGACATGATGCATGAGTGAGCAAGTTGTCGTGATGAAGCTGCCAATCACCAGTTGTCCATAGCTGTGGTCTTCTGATTATCCAAATAGTTTCCGCAGAGGAACTTTCAAGCTTAATGCAAAATTTGATGCAGATTCGTTGCTCTACTCTCTCAGTCATTTTGAATGCAATGGCCACACAGTACACATGCTCACTCAACAGCATCTACTGCCCCCACTGACTAGTACAGTGAAGTTGTCACTGTTCACACATGCATGTTCCAGTCCACTCTCCCTGGCTGCCAGGTATATTGATGTTACACAAACTGTTTTTGTTATATTTGCAATGGCTCAACTTTTTCCAAACAGACTTTATGTATATTTTGCCATCCTTTAACTTTCAACATTTTTGTACTTGTGAATCTATGGTGTGTATTTTGCAAACATCATATAGTTGAGTCTTGGTTCTTTGCCCAGTCTGACAATATCTGCCTTTTTAGCTAATTTATATTCTTGAATTTACATCTACTATTTCAGTGTTTGTTAATGTGTATTACGTTGCAGCTTCTTTACTACTTTATTTTGTATTAAATAAATATCCATATTGTAGCAACTTATTCTTCTTTTGATCTTTTTAACTATAAAATTTTGATTTATTTTCTTAGTGGTTGCTCTAGAGATTATAATATGCATATTAAATTATCAAAATCGTTTAGAATAATATTAAATTATTTCTTATAAAATATAGAACTTTGGCTACAATGTAGCTCCATTTCCCTCCCTCTCCTCTGTGCTATAATTGAAATGTCAGGTCTTTATAGTTTAGAATAAATGTCATCAAAAGCCACTAAAATGTTTTGAGCAAGAAAGAGAGAAGTTCAGGGAGACAGGTTCAGATATGCCTTTCCTAACTACATCCGTGGAAAACCATATGTATGAAAACCTTGCCCACATGAAAGAGCAAGGATCTGTGAATGAATGGGGATGGTTCCACTCCAGTTCTGATGCTGCTTAAAACACGCCGTGTTGTAGAGTTAGTCCCTCTTATGATAAAGGCCTTGTGTACATAGCCTTTTTTTAAAGCTCAGTCTGTGATACTATGAATCAATTTATACTGCATTTTGAGCTGAATCTCCGTCCTTCTGCCCATCAGAGAGGTTAGTACCCATATCTTAATGCCTAAGCAAGTGATGACTGCTCTGTTTTGTCAGCCTGTGCCTAGTACTTGTCCTGAACTCTCTTCTTTGTCAGTATTTTTGCCCAGCTTAAAATCTGACTAACTAAATGTTACCCTTGCAACAAAAGCTTTTTCAGCCTTAAAGGTAACCCATCTTTAAGACAGATTTCTTCTCCACGAAAAAAAAGTTCTTTCTCATATACAAATATAATAGTTCAAGAAAGGCAGAATTTTTTGAGTGTCCATGTGCTGCCACAAAAATATTCATTGCACTCTTGATGGTGAACATATGACTTCAAAATATGTCTTCCTCTTTAAAAAAAAAAATCAGACTCTGTATGATACATTGGCCTGCATTGGTCTTTTTATAAAGGATCGTGGCAGAAACTGAGTCATGGACCCTCCTCACAGGAAGTATCACTGGTGAGGTTCGAGGACCACCAGAACTTTGAGGTAGAGGGTGAATTAGGATGAGATAACTCAAGCGATGATCTGTGTTTAAGACAGTAATAAAAAGTCTAAAATACAGAAGAAAAATACTATTGGTGCAAATGGTTTATCAGAAATATCTCATAGAAGACAGAGAAGGAGGGGCATGAACTCTGGATCCAGAACTATTTTCCTTAAATGTGATATGACTTCATCTGATTTTCCTAGCCCTCAGTATGTTCAGGCAGATCCTCCTTAGGGACAACTCAGGATTCTGAAATGCTGCGTAATTTGAATTATTTAGTTTGATTTATTAAATGGAGTAAATTTAGATTGACTTATTCTGCCAAATTCATGTGTAAGAATTTAACAATTTTACCAGCTAAAGGCAGAAAGCCTCTTCCCTCCAGAATTCTGTTACCTGTAGAAGTAAACCATGGTTATGAATCATGTAATCTGCTGACACAGCTGGGAACTCTGTATTAACATATTTTAGTTCTTATTTTGGACACTAAGTAAGATTTTAGAGAAAGTTAAAAAGAAAAACGTAGAATAAAATGAAAAAGAAGGAAGCATACACACTGGCATGCAGAATATCATAATTGCTTCAACAGCAAAAAGACACAAAAATGCTGCTAACTCTGATCTCCCTTCTTTAACCTACCTCCTTCAGGTGGGAAAATATATTTAGAAAGATCTTTGAATCCTAACCTGCAAGGAGTAGGAATGCAGCAGGGGAAGATATTATTAGAGCATTTGGTTACCTTTGAGGAGATGGAGTGTTCAGGCTTCCTGGGAATTCTCCCTGAGTCAGTAGACTTCAAACATTCTTTCCTGTGCGTGGTGTGAGTTTCTAGATGTGTCAGTATGAGGACAATTACTTTACAGGCACAGTGCATAAGCACACTGCATAGTTAAAGTTTTTAATTTGAAAAATAAATTAACATTATATCACATAATTTATGGGAAATGTGCAATATATTTTATTGACTACATGGAGAACTTGGAAATATGATTTATACGAATTTGCTATTTCAGCATGATGAATTGATTGTCACACTGAGGATTATGGAATTAGCTGGAAGAACAGATGATTAACCACCACAGCCTTTTGGCTAGTGAAGTTTTACCTTCTGATTTTTGAACATTAATAAATCATACTTCAGCATATGGGACTATTTTGGCAATAGAGCCACTATCAATTTAATCATCTCAAACCAGAAAGCAGTGTGTGAGTTGCAAGTGCTGGAGACGTGAAAACCAGTTACTAAGAACAATTGAGTATTATTCTCATAGTCACATTAATTACAGCTGAAACAAACCTTGAAGAGCTAAGAAAACACAGCACAACTTATCTACTATTTACTAGGGAGAAAAAAGAAATCAATATAGCCATTAATTGCACAAATAGCAATAAATACTTTGGCTGCTGTCCAGGAAGTGTACCAACGGAGAGAATTTTTCGTACTGCCGGTTTCGTTACACAGATCGGAGTCACAGTAAAGCGGGCAGTGGACTGCTGTTCAATAAACTAAATTTAATGTTACTCAATTATGATCATCGCACTCAGATATAATACTAATAGGAATGTCAGCCATGATTACATTTTTAGATTTATGTAAAATAATTCAAATGCTATTTGCTATCCCTCAGATACACGGTTCATCCGGTTGTTTATGCAATTGGTCGATATCGATCGCACACAGCAAGTAGCATAGTACAGGCCCAATGGCAAGTATATATAACGTCCCTCGTGCCAGCCGCCAGGGTGCTGCGCCAAGCACCAGGGGCAGCTTGCCAAGTCATCAAGCAGACAGCACACCTCTGCAAAGCTGCCTTGTTGTTGTTTGTTTTTTTTTTACAATATTTTTTTGAATTGCTCACATGTGCCATGAATAATTATTGCCAACATTACCCAGCATGAAGCAGAAATGAAGGCAAGGAAATGTCTTTCTTAGAGAATTCTTTTTAGAGCTAAATGAATCTAGTGAAGATATCACTCTAAGATCATTATATGTTGTTATGTATGGCTCAGGCTGTGTCATTTAGCAAAGTATTACTCAGTGGGCTGAGCAGCTGGTATATATGATTTTGTATACCACCTGCAAAAAAGATGCCAAACCGTATAATCAACCACCTGGCCAAGAGAGTAGGGTAGCTAAACGCTACTTTGTTGTTGCTCCCACATTTTCAGGAAGTTTGAGAACATAAGCAGACATAGGCAGAATGAATATGGTACAAGATAAGGTTTGTGAAAGCTTTTCTGTTCAATAAAGCATATAGTGCCTGCTGTTCAGAGTACTGTTGAGCAGATTTGCTTTATTTCTAATGAAGGTGTTTGGGCATTTTCCTGGCACAAACGGAGTAAAATTATGTACTTAAAACAGCATTTTAGAATAACAACATACAGAAAACCACCACTTCAATTGCACTGCAACAGATTGGAAAAATGAAAATAGAAATAAACCGAAACTCAATTATGAATTAGTGTCATTATTACGGATGAATTATTTATTTAGGAGAATCTGGCGTAGGCTTAAACAACCTGTATGTCTAGCAACTTCCAGCGAATCTTTCTGTCTTAAACGTGTGTTTATTACAATCATCTCTACACCATTACTTGTGGGGAAAATACTTTCTAGGTGGACTCCTTACTTCTCTGGCTTTAAGTGAATATGCGAATACTTTGATTGGAAGCTCACCTTTATATCGCCCAGTTTCCAGGGTCAGCAATGTCAGTCTCATTACCCCACCTTTCCACTGGTTCAGCTCTCCGTGGCCACACAGCTTTCAAAATCGTAGTCCCTCGTGGTTTGGCAGATTACTGGAAGAAGAATTTAAAACTAGATGAGGGTATTCAGAGTGAAACAAAAGGAATTGCTGCTTCCAGACCAAGGTCTCCTGCTCTCATTATCTCCGTGGCTATGAGTTTAACCTCATTAGACTCTCCCTTTTGTCTCTTTTTATACAGAAAGGCTGGTCTGGGACTTGTCGACTCAATCCCAACTCCTTAAGTAAAACATGCTAGAATTTCGAGCACGTAGAAGTTCTGCTTGGTAATACTGGTTTTTTATTTACCCATCTCTTTGTTTTAGGTGGTTCGGTTATACCCTACCCATTTTCTTTTTCCATCTTAGCTTGAGGAAAAGATTCTCACAAAGAAGCTTTTACAATTTTCAGTGCTTGATAATACATGAAGGTATTTTGCCAATCACTTCAAATGTGCATTTTTACTTTGGTTTCCTCTGGAAAAAAAAATATAAAGGAGAAGAAATAATATAAGATGTTTAAAGCCTATTAGAAAATGTACTGTGTATATTAAATTCAAAAATTTGGAGGAGGGCAACATGATTTTTTATTCATTGGAAGTTAACTCTGGACAAGAAGAAACTAAACCTAAAATAAAATTCCTTAGTATAACTATATAATATGAATACATCAAATAATGCTCTTGGACTTTTTTTCAACTTTGACATCGTAATGTTTAATTTTATGTGTCAACTTGGCTGTGCTATTGGCTGCCCAGATATTTGGTTAAACATTATCTCTGGTGTTTCCAAATGAAATGAACACATATGTCAGTGGATTGTGTGAAGCAGACTATCCTCCTCAGTTGGGTGGCCATTATCCAACCTCTGAGGGGCTGAATAGAACAAAAGGTGGAGAAGGGGAGAATTCACTCTCTCTGCCTGTTTAAGGGGGACACTGGTCTTCTCTGCCCCAGGACTGGAACTACATCACCAGCTCTCCTGGTTCTCAGGGATTCAGATCAGACTGAACCCATACTACCAGCTCTTCTGGGTCCCCCACTGCTCACTGCAGACTGTAGTACTTCCAGCATGTGAGCCAAATTC
>VMDR010033292.1:0-11409 GCA_007922815.1 Macrotus californicus
TCTTGAGTCGTTATTCTTCCAAGTGCTAATGGCATTTGCCCAACAAGTTTCTCTGAGAGGGTGACTCTTTGAAAAGTGAAGCAAAATAATTGGTAACTTTTTCATATATCAGTTTATAGTCTTTTTAGCATTCAGAAGTTTAAGAAAACAAACTTAGAAGTGCTACGACCCAATTATAAGATACCGCTTAATTAGAGTGTGATATTAATGTTATCTTGTTGGTTAAGAATGTTTTAAAGGGGAAATTATAAGGGCTTATAAGTGTAAATAACGTGATTCTTTTTTCCTAATTTAATAGATAATTTCACAACAGAGTAAGGAGAAAAATTACTGGGAAAGATAATGTCATATTTCAGAACTGCATGAAACATGCCATTTATGTAAATGAAGCGAGGATAATTGAATAGCCACAATGATTTTTTATGGTATGGAGCAATCTAATGTACAACTCAGGAAAGCAGCCAATAAACTCCAACTTATAAAATACATTTGGTTTTAAAGGATTACAGATGCTTATGCTCCTTAAACTAAATAGTTTTGATAATAAGAGTACAGGCTGATGTTTAAAATCCAACAAGAACTCTGCCCTGTCACCTGCTGATGAATGGAGCACTGCAGTCCCGTCACGGAGCAGAAGAATTCTGCCCGGGTTGTCAGCGTTCGAAGGTCTTACTCTACCCAGTATTGATGAGTGTGGACCGCGGCCGCAACAGGCATGGCGAAAATACCATCTGCATCCCGAATGAGGCCATTGTTTTAATTCTCATTTTCGCCAGAGCTCTAGGCCAAGCATCCTTCTCCTCTGCCCTGTCAGTCCACACAGTCTGTCAAGGAGCTTCTCAGAAAAGCCACCAAAGGAAGGAATTTTAAAGCAGAAGCCACTTTAGATTTCAAATACTTTGGCATCAAGGTGAGGTTTTTAATGTAACTCCTGAAACATTCCGCTTAAACAATGGCATAATCTGACATTTAAAAATGTGAGGTGTTTATCACATTGACTTTATTTCAAACATCCAGACTTTAAGATCATTAGCAAATTCATTTTAAATTTAGGAATGGGTCTAGAGATATATATATCGTTTAAAAGCTAATTTATTTCACATAACCTAAAATAGGAGCTCAGTGCTCTATTTATAATTAATTTTAAACTATTTACCTGATAAATGAGATAAAGATTCCAAGGTGTTTTGTGAGTGTGGATATTATGGGATGGGGTGGAGGGCAGCAAGGGAGGGAAAGACTGTTAAAAAAACGCCTGGGTTTTCGGTCCTTCTGTAGACACGGCCAAACAGATGTTCCCTCTGCCCGGGGTGAACTGACCTGGTCAAAAGCTACATTTTACAGAGCAAACATATGAATCAGTTTGACAAATAGGAAAAAGGTAAAATAACTTTTCAAAGTCAATTTGTGCAGACCACGCAAATAAATACAAGGCCTTTTGCTTCCTGCTAAAAAGGTTTATGAGTAAATACTCAAATACAAACCATTTTTTTTTTTGTTACTAGTGTAAAGAAACCACACATTTAAATTAAATTTCCCATTACATACCTGGTCTAGCATGTTTTTACTAAATGCCTTGTACACATGGAAAGGGTTAAAGGCAGAAGGCTGATCTTCCACACTCCTCAAGGTTGTTTTTAAAGGTCGGATGGGTAATGGCTTTTCCTCTGAACCATTCATAGAAAGCAGCTGTTCTTTTAAATACTCCTTGAAGGGGAAAAAAATTACAAGTCGTTTTGGTGGAAAGCACATATTCTCTTTAAAAATAAACTGATCAATGCCCAAATCTACTCTTTTAGCACATTTGCCAGATTACAGTGTATTACTTTCCTGCCTCAGGATAGAATACATTTTAGAAAAAACATAACTGAGCACCAATCAGCTTTGCAATAAACCCATCAAAAAACAGGTTCACCTAATATATAGGATAGATTAGGAAACATTTAACAAATTTTCACATCAGGAATGGATGATTGATTCATCAAAATCTTTTTAATAGGCATTGTCTTGTCCTTCATTGGTTTATGTGTTAACATATCTGGTTACCAAAACTTAACTCAGGGGCATAATTACTCACAGTACAAGACAGTTTATTCATTTATTAAGTGTAGTTGCTACCTACTCCATGCTTAGCGGAGTGCTAAGTACTCTGAAATTTCACTACAAATAGCCTCACTCTATGTAGAGTTAATTGTAATGCAAGCACCTAAACTCTATTTCCATGCCATGGCCTGAAAGATATCAAAGTACAAAAGAAGACCAAAGTATGTAATTCTAGTCCCCCAACTGTCAGTACCAGCTTGAGCTAAAAAAGGCAATCTACTGTATTATTTCTCATTTTTCCACCCCTAAATAAATAAGGTGAACAACACTAATCTATTTTACAGATCTCTTTTTTTGCAAAACAGCAAATAAAAATGACTAAAATTTTCTGAGAAACTATCAAATGTTTACTATTAGTAAGCAAGTCATGTAATAAATAAATGTTGCCCTAATTTTTAGTATGTCACAATATAATCTTTTTCTGCAAGATTGGGATGAAGACTAGGTTCAGAATTTTAGAGCTGAGAAGGACTTTAGAAGTTTTTAGAAAACCCTTATTACTCTAAGTCTGATGCACAGATCAGCTTCATAGCCTTACCTGGGAGCTTGTTAGCAAAGGAGAATCTCAGGCCCCACCAAATCAGAATCTGAATGTTAACACTTCCCAGGAGATTGGGAGGCACATTAAAGTCTGAGAAACTCTAGCTCATGCCACACTCAATGATTGGCTCTGAAAGGTCAGGGGACAAGCCTGAGGTCACTCAGGGATGAGTGGTAGAGTTGGGGGCAAGAAGCCACATCTCTGGTCTCAGTCCAGTGTGCTTTTTCCTTATTTCTATATAATTCCACGAACAGAGAATGTGAAATGCAAATTTCAGATCCTAAAGTCCTAACTATCTGAAAAAATGTTACCTGAGTTAACAATGATAGTTATTCTTTAACCCTGCTCATTGTGGGTCACATCTCTTAAAAAGTCAATTCTATGCTGTATGATAGACACACAGATTCTTACTAAAATTATTAAGATATTGATAAAGCCACCAGAAGATAATTTTATGCCTAGATTTATATTTCTGAGCAGGAGCAAATTTTTCTCCATTATGATTTCTGAAAGTAAAATTTAAAAAAATAATAAAAGGCCCCCTTCCATTAGAAAAACTGTTTTGTTTGGGCTAATAATCTTGCTCACTGATTTCCTCTTACATGACTATATTTTGGGGTGTTTTGTTTGTTTGTTCCCACAATTCAAAAAAGAAAAAGTACCCTGTTGCCAGTTGTAAATACAATGGTATTTTCTCCTTTGTTGATGTCTCTGACCTCTCTGCCAAATTGGCACGTGTTGTTATCGCTTCTTAAAAGTCTCAGATTTTCTGTGACATTGTCCTAACCAGATTTATTGCTAATTGGGAATATACTTTAGAAGAAATATTCTTTGAACATTCCTTCTTGAACACCTTCCCTGTGAAGTTGAATCAAAGCTTATTTATCTACCCATCCTCTCTATTTCTCTTCCCTGAAAAGCTCCACCAGTCTCTTCACCTGAACTACCACACTCACGGAAGGCCACCGACGCATATACCCACGGCCTCCCTCACCTGTGCCCAAGGCCAGAACTTCCACGCTCGTACATCTTACCTGTATCTCAAAGACAAACATTATAAAACTCAGTTTCTCCCATGAGAAACTTCACTGTCTCTCAAATGGCACACGCATTGTTCTCCTCACCTGGGCCTGTACCTGAAGATGCTTCTATATTTGTTTCACACTTTTTAGTATTTAGCAGCACAATTGAAAGTGCTGAAGACTCACAGTGCTACTCATCAAACGAACGACCATTACAATGCAAATTCACCTACGACATAAGGCCACCTCACAGTACAAAAGCAGCCATAAGTATTATACTAATCACTCAGTCACCCTTGTGTTGCTATTTAGGTTTAATGCTTACGTTATTTTAGTAATCACAAGGCAATGTCCTCATTACTTTCTTTGGCTCTAGCCTCACATTACGCAGCTTACCTTGCAGCACCGGGTCTCACTGAGCACTAGTACTTAGCTCGACATCCCATCTGATGGATATTGCCATAACAGTAGGTGTACTGAGGTGTAACAAAAGAAACATCATAACTTTGAACTTATTTGATCAAAATGTGGTGGTGGCCCAGGAAAGAATCTCACATGCAGGAGACCTCAAAGCACACCTGTTCAGAGCAACTACCTGAGTGTCCCACGAGCTCGAGAGAAAACAGCCTTTGAGTTTCCTGAATGTCCAACTTAACTTTTGTTGATTTCACTGACTGGTGATTACTGATCTTCCTTGTGACACGGACCTTTTAAAAAGAGGACTGACTAGCCTATCAGTTTGGCAATCTATACCAGCCATTGCTGACCTCAGAACTAATGCCATTTTCCTAAGGATCTGAGTGAATCCCTACTGCAACATCTGTTCCTCAGTAATTGCTAGTGATTTTGGCCAATTTGGGTGGCCAGGTGGACATGCCAATAAAGACCATGACTTCGAAATGGAGGTCTTTCAGTTGGCCAAGGCCAGGAGTTAGAGTTCCCAAGTTCCTCAAAGAGAATCCAAAACAAAATGTGAGGGATCATTAGGAAGGGTGAATAGGCTGTATTACTCTGTAAGAATTCCGTACTTTAGTCCCCTAGAAACAGGACCATTTTCATAGCTACAAATGCCTCAGTTCCTTCCCAGGTGACCATGGAATACACTATTACAACACCTGCTTATTGACTGGTTGATTAGCTGTTGGAAAGCCAGGAAAGAAGATTTACTGGAAGTAACTTTCAGACAGATAATAGTGGGAAGAACATTTATATAACTCAGTTGTAAAATGCTGTGACAATTTAATTCATTCCTTAGAAATGTATTAAGGCCTACCTCATTGAGATAAACACTGTATCTTCACATCATTCATACAGTACAATTTTTACTATTCCAAAAAATACACTGTGTTTACAAATATAAACATAATTCTATTCACATTAGATGTCGCATTCTAATTCAGATGTATATGATCAAATTAAAAACCCGGTTAAGTGAGCAAGCGTGTATTGTTTCAAGTAAGTTAACTGTGACACTGCTCTTCACATTTTTGCTAAAACTGCCTGAAACATGCAAGGGCAGAGGCTTCACCCAGCTGGGAGGTGAAAAAGCATGACATCATGACATCGGTCCTAACCAGTGTCTGTGCATGAATGCATTTTCTTGGGTTAAGCTAATTGCTCCTGAATATGGCTCAATATTCTGCTGAAGTTTCCTCATTAGGTAAGAAGTCTCCAACCTCACCAACACAAGTATGCTTCTACAGGAGAAGAGCCACATTTCTCCAGAAAATTCTTCATTTCATAAACACCGAATTTTAACATTAGCTTAACAGCCACACACACACACAATTCCCAAACTACTCCTCCAGTCTATACGATGCAGAACTGAGCTGAGTTTATGAGCCGCGTTATCGTTTAAGCCATATAAATAAAATCTACACTGTTTCGGCACAGCTTCTGCTGTACAAATGCAGAACAGCCAGGTCTGAATAGATTCTATTAATAATACAATATTGAGTTTGGTATTGACTTTAAGAAGTATTATCACCTCCTTGACTAACCCTTAGCTGCCAGCAGACGCTGCCTCAGGCCAGTACACACCTAATTGCTCGGTAAAAAGGCCGTTTCCCTACCTCATTGAGCCGCATGATGTGATAAATTTGCCTCAGGTACTCGCTGCCACCTGCTTTGTGGCAGATATCCAGGACCATCATGTTTATTTTCTGCTCAGTCAGTTCAAGAGCAGTATCTCCTTCTTCTAAGGCCGTGCTTTTCTCTGTTGTCATAAACACACTAAACACAAAGAAAGCATAGATGTATCAGTGATGAAGAATTGTAAAGACGGAAAATAATCAGAGACTGAGTGAGACCCCATGCAAGTCTCGTGTTCAGAGCACCAGCAGAGACTTTGCTTGACAGGTAAGCCTTCCCAAACCGCCGCTGCTCATTGAAACAGTGCCTTACAACAAAGCACCTGAAAGCATTTTAAAAAAATGGAATCATTTCTTTTAAAACATTTCTTTATTGCATTTATACTCCAATCTATAAAACATTTTCCCATTACTGCAATTATTGAAATTGCCATAATCATGGGATGAAAACAAAACATTTCTTTTTAAGAACATGTAAGAAATAATTTGTATTTTCTCTTTGAGGATAAAAAGTATCTTTGATGCCAGAAATAGCTTTGGTATTCTGTCTTTTGTAGATTCCTCTTTACACCTGTCTTAGAACACATTAAGGACTAATTAAAGTGTCAAAAGGGGGAGCCCATTATGCTAAATATAGGTTGGGTGCTTCCTGGTAGTGTGCTTACCACCCGGGTATTTTAAATTGGCCTTTTGACACTTGTTGCCTTTTAAAAGTATATGCCCCCTCTCCTGTTTCTTCTCGGTAACAGATACTTAGTAAAAGTCACTACCCTGATTATTCTTCCAGGAAAGGGTCTATAATCACTACCCCAGGAATGTGCAAGTTATGTTTGGGAAATATTTCTTCTATCATAAGAATTCATATGCTTATTATTGACTTTAAACATTATTTACATAGTAATAATGGATGGCATATTTTTTAAAAAGTTCCCAAACTAAAAGGGCAAATCAAATCATGATATTCAACTTAAATCATACATATTCCATACTAATTTTTTTATTGCAAATGCTATTTGGATCATGTTAGGGTTTGCAATGTAAATATTCTTAAGAAAACACATGGTTTTCCACTGTTTCCCAGACTAAATGAAATTTACTGTGGTGTAATCAGCTCTATACTGCAGTTCATTACTGAGATTTTGCCATGATTATAAAATTAGTTCTGCTAAGAGTCAGTGCCGCTGACCTGAAGACTGGACCAAATGATACCCAGCTGCTGGACATTAAGTTTTATATTGCTTCCACATGTAGCTTCAAAACATCCTTCTTTAAAAAAAAAAAAACTTTATGATCACATAAGCCTCGCTAAAAAATAAAGCAAATCCTGCTCTGAGATTTTCATTAGCTAGAATAAATGTCTTGAAGCTGCATACAGGTTGCAGGCAAAATTTCTCGTCAGGTTTTGTAGAGGCTGACATTGAAAAAGTTGAGGTCCTCTGACAAAGGAGTGCCTCAGTGTCAGTCCCCGAATTGTATCCTTTCCTGTCCATCACTGTGCAGGTGAAGCAAATGATTGGATTCAGTCAATGCTATGATTAATGAGTTCCTCTCTGGATTTGGGACTGCATATCAATCATGTCATTAGGGAGAATGTGCCCTGAAAGAGGCAGACCTTAGCCAAGGAATAACTGCATTAATCTTAATCTGTATATGCACCCAGCCAGCCAAGTCAGGGTCACCATGATGAAAAACAATAATCTTCAACTCGACAAATTACTTTGCAAAGACAGACATTTCTTTACTTTTTGGGCTGTGTGTTCTCCAGAATCTAAGTTGACTGTTTACAGCGTGAGTGTTCCTCCAAAGTGAAGGTTATTTTAATGAATAGTAATGCTTTCAGGCAGTATGCAAGACAAGCAATGCTTACAGCTGCCACTTTCCACTGCGGTTATTTGCACGATTTCCATAAAATCAAAGTTAAATCTGGGTGCAAGTGAAAGAAATCAAGCCAATAATGATATTGTGTAGTTCCAAGATAATCTTCATGGAAAATTAAGATTTCATCTATCTTAACAGAAGAACTATTTAGTTTAATTCTCATACTTTAAAAAAATGGTAAAGCCAAGGCAACTCTCCCCCTATATACAGTATCACTGTTTAAAATACATTTTCCTCATAGTATAGATGATATAAGTGCTTGTCAATTTATGAGAAATATGTAGAGGGGGAAGTTTGCTTGTATAGCCGATACACAACTTTGAAATCGAAGTCAGGAAGAAACATTTCTATAACATCCAAATCCTGTAAGAAATTACCTAAAGTGAATTAATAAGTCAAATTGAACTCTTTTTCAAATAAATATGATAACTTTAAAATCTGCATTTTTTATATTGATGTCATTTGAGAAATAGAGAAAGACATAGCATTGTGCTAATTACATAATCACGTAATACATATTTAGAATCTTTGAGGGCTATAAAACATTTGTAAAAGTCAGCGATTCATTATTTTGGATGCATGTTGCAACAGATAGCTAATCAGCAAACATTAGCTAACTCCCTGCATAGGAGGTACCAGGTGTGTTGTTGGTGCTGTTTATAAAATACTTACCTTTAAGGGAACCATTTTACTTATGGATTCCTGTATATAGCCCCAGGTGTCTGACTGAGATACACTTTAAACCGATCTTATTGCTAGAAGGGCTGCTAAATCAGCAGGATCACAAACTTAACTTTGTAACCAAATTCAGATCCACTGTTTTTACTCGTCTTTATTTTCTCCCTCTCACAGTGACCGCCATGGATAATGACATCTGGCCTTAATCTTTACGTCACTGGATTAAAGACTGTAAATTGGTATCGAACGCAAATGTAAAGATTAAGAAGGTCATTGTCAATGTTACCAAGGTTTTACCTGACTGCTAGTTATCTTTACCCACAGGACGTCCTAGAAGTAAATTTCTAGAAATCAGTATGACAAGACCAGGAAAATCATGATTACTGACATTACCCCATTTGGATTAATATAATGTCTTACAGATTAATATAAACCAGTAAAGAGTACTCATTATATTAACCAGTGAGTTCAATGTATTTTAAGAGTTTATAAATAAGTGCTTACTAGCTTTAAGTTTAATGCTAAGAACTTTACGAATGTTATTTTAATTTCTCAAAACGACTGGACCGGGTTTTCTGTACCAGAAAATGAGGCTTTGAGTGTCTCTATTACTTGCACAAGAGCGTCTACTTACAAGGGATTTGTACTTGCCGCTCTGACACCAAAGCCTGTGCTCTTTATCACTGCCACGGAGCTTGGACAATCAACAACGTGCAGTCATTTCAGGAAGAAAGTTATAACAGGGTCTGCTGGCAACATGAGTCTGTTTTAAGAGTGGGGACAGTGTGTGTGAGTGATATAAAAAAGTAGGGGGGCTGGCTTAGTGACCTGCAGGCCGTATGAATCATAATTCCTTTATCCATATCATGCAATTTTATACCGAAGACTAATTTTAACAAAGGACTCTATGTACATATTTAAACTCATCAGGGACCCTTAAAAATCTCTGCAATACCACAAATCATTTAGCTCTTGGTGACAAACCTATGAGAAGGCTGACATTTTCATACAGAAACAGCTGGGCATGTTTATAGCTCAAGTGTGATATGCCCCAGTTGCCCTCTGGGATTCTTACATTACCAGATGAAAAATGTGTACCTTTCTGACAACCAGGTACACAGAAAGCCATAAAAAGCCTTTTATATCCATTAATTCCTTCTTAATTCAATCTCCATGCCCAATCCATTTACAAAAAGCCCCAGGCTACCCACTAGACACCTGTTTGCACACCGAAAAGGAGGGAAGCCAAAGTCTCCTTGGTTTAACTACCACCCTTTTAATCAGAAACCCTAAGATGGTGACTAAACAAGTATAATGTTCCCGTGTATCAATGGGTTTCAAATTTTCATAAGATGAGGAACGTCTAACAATCCAGTTTTTAATGCAATTTTTATCTTTTCTGATATTCATCGAAATTCCCACGAAGTTACCAAAATGGCCATTGCCGCTTATCTGACAATATTTGGTTGTTGCTGTTTATTGGCGATTTTGTTATTGTGAATGTACTTGACGACGTTTAGTGAAAAAAAAACACTGCCTTACCATTCGGTGCTCAATTTCCTTGCTTTCAGCAATTGGCATTTAATCCAGTTGGGTTTTTGCTGCTCAATGCTCTGAATGACCTTTCGGGCCATTTGATTGGGGCTACTTGTCGGCCCTCCCATGATGCTCTCCAAACACGCACAGATTAAACCCAGTTTCTCTTTACTCCATCTGTCAAGGGAGGCACCTGTTAAAAGTTCCACAGCGTTTCCATCCTCAAATATCCGACATATAATTACAATCAAGTTCCAGACAAGCAGGCTAGCTTTCTTCAAGTCAACAAAGTTTTTTGACAT
Organism: Macrotus californicus; assembly: GCA_007922815.1. Lineage (NCBI taxonomy): Eukaryota > Metazoa > Chordata > Mammalia > Chiroptera > Phyllostomidae > Macrotus > Macrotus californicus. The sequence goes on from VMDR010033292.1 coordinate 10,151, forward strand.
TTTTCTCTCAGACAGAAAAAAGAAGTATTTAATTGGGGGAGGCAAACATGCCATCACTGTAGGTAACTTGCTGATTACAACAGATACTGCCTCAGCAGCAAGCCTTGTGATGCCTGGGGAAGAAAAGAAAGAAAAGGTATGATTAATATTAGCATTTGTGTTGCATCACTGTGTTGTTTGGAGGTTTGTGTGGGGATGTCTAACTTCTGTGGAGAAAGTTGTGGAGAAGAGCTTGACACATTCCAACAGAACTCGACTGGGGACCCCTGCAGTACTGCCTCAAATTCCCAAATGTCAAACTTATTTTTTTCTCCCACAAATAAATATTAGAAAATTCAGAATTACTATTTACATATTTTTATGTATTAAGACTGCAGGTTTAAAGGGCCCAGATGTTCCCAACTAACAAAAGCAAGGAAATTTGGCAAAATCTCTCCTGGTTGAGAAAAATTTTCCAGATGATTCCAGAATCTTCGGTCTTGGCCTCTCCCTAGGGTAGCAATCCTAAAACTTCAGCTCCCTGTTGAGTGTTCCATTTCTCTGCCCTGGTCATCATTAATGCAGTGTAACTAAAACCAAACTCATTGTCTCCCTCACAAACTGGCTTGGCCCACCCACTGTAGGCTTCTGAATATCTCAGCATTCTCACATGGAATGTGCTCTCTTTTCACGGGTCACCCACGTCCTTCAGCTCTTGCTTCGAAGTCTTCTCCTCCTATGACTTCATTTAAACATGCCTGTATGACTATTTTGGTAGTGACGTCCATATGTGCCACGTTGTACCATATTTTGTGTTATCATATATTATTGTTTATGTTATATTGTCACTTGTGTCCTCATGAGTTGCCTTTACAATGAGGCTAAAAGCTGCTCAAGAGCATGGAAAAAACTCTCATTGCTTCTTGAGTATCCCGCAAAGCCAGGCCCTGTGTTTTCACCCACTATGTGCATAAATTAACTTGAACCTTGGAACTAAGTGAGAAGTCAATAGAACACAGCTTTGAGTTCTTCAGTAAAACATTTACTGTTTTTACTGAACAAAAATAATAAAACAATGTGAAAGATTTTTCAAGTTATTTGCAACATTTAAAGAAGTCAACTGCTCTAAAAAAGTACAAAGCTCTCGGAAAACATGTCTAGTGTGTGACTCCTCAGAATTTCATGACAACTTCAGAATCATTTTAAAAATTAGAGCAGTCTTTTTAAGTTTGTTAACTGGGTCCAACATATATTTGAATGATCACATAAAACTGCTCTCT
>VMDR010033293.1:0-11391 GCA_007922815.1 Macrotus californicus
CCGTGGGCCGGGACTCTTGGAAGCTTGCGTTTAATGTACTCGGGACTTTGGCCCACTTGCCTTTTCTCTTTGCTGATTTTGCCTTGTATCCTTTTACTGTAACAAATCACAGCCATGAGTCTGACCCTAGGCTGACAGTTGTGTGGGTCTTTGTCCCTACCAAACCTGCTGATGGCCTTGGGAACTCCAGACACACAAGGTTTTTACACTGCATTCTATCAGGTGAACGTGACCTCAAAATAGGATCACTTGGTGAGCTAGGAATCGGAATAAAGGGCATGAGTTACATATCAAGTGTTTAAAAACAGCAGGGGATTTTTAGAGTGGAAATAAAAATTGGGGAGTCAGAGTGGCTCACACTGACTTGACAAGTGTTTTCTTCATTACTATGTAGATAAAAGCTCAGGCTTTTATAAAAACACAGACATTCACACACATGCACACTATACCATATACAGTAGGCTCCCCAAGACCCCTAGTCGGTGCCGGAAACCTTGGATAGTCCCAAACCATATATACACGCTATGTTTTTCCTGTACAAACATATGTATAATAAAGCTTAAAAATTAGCACAGTAAGAGATTAATAGCAATAAGTACTAATAAAATAGAACAACTATAACAATATATACTGTAATAAAAGTTATGTGAATGGCTTTGGGGCCATTAGTAAGTAAAATAAGGGTGACTTCAACAAAAGCACTGTGATGCTGGGATTGTTGGTCGGACCACCAAGGTGGCTGGGAATGGGGGGGTAGTGTATACAGCTGGATACCCTGGACCAAGGGATGGGATGAGTCAGGCTCCGGGGCACACTGCACGTGACTTCATCATGCTACTGAGAACGACTCACAATTCAGAACTTAGGAAGTGTTTTCTTTCTGGAAATTTTCCATTTAATATTTTCCAACCTTGGTTGACCTCGGGTAACTGAAATCACAGATAAAGGGGGACTGCTTACTGTATCTTAACCTTTCCAGTAGTTTTGTAAAACATGTGCTGGGTTGAGATGATAAATCCTCACAAGAACAATTGAATTGGATATTTCCATTTGGGTGCTTCTTATTTCTTTGTTAAAAGTAAGATAGTAAATGATAACAGTTGTGTGTGAAGCATATTTTCTTTTCAGAGTTGGACCCATCAGCTGAGTTGGTTTTTATCATAATAAGTAGAAGATGTCAGCTGTGATTGAATTTCTAATGATTTATGTTATTCAGTTTGGTTATTCTTCTGAACAGAATTGAGAGGCTGTCATACGGAATAAATTTGGTTAGAATGTTTCATTTCTGAGCCATCTGTCAGACCCTTTAGGAGATACTTGATCATCTCTAAAATTCCCTTGAGTTGTAATTGGAATTATACCTTTAGTGACTCTGCCCTCATTGTAGTCACATTTATGATTGGTTGAGACGAGAGATCATGCGAATCAGCTGGCCAGAGAGATAATGACGAGAGTGGCCCAGTGAGACTCCTGGGAAAGCTTTGTAAAATCGGTGACTGGGCTGGCATGTACCCGTTGGTCTTTTGCCCATTCTGCTTTCTTGCTTAGTAGGATACCAGGCACAGGGCCCAGAGATGCACCATCGTCTGTGTCCGTGAGGTGGTAATTACCTTTATTAAGGGTGGCAGAGCAGGTCGGTGGAAAGAGCCTGTTGCCTGATGGCCCTTGCTGGAGAAGCTGTGCCAGGCCAGGGCTGCCTGCCTCCCACGTCTTACGTGAGACACATTAACCCGCAGGTTGTCTTCTCTCAAAAACAATTTCAGTAACAGGATGATAATAAAGTAATGTATTTTGCCACACAGCTAAGACTCATTCCTTAAACAATGTTTGTAAAATAACTATTTCCATATTATACATGTGGAAGGTAAGACTTCATGTTTTAGACATACAGACTCATATTTAGCTACTCTAAATGAAGAAATGAAGGGTATGTCATCATTCTTAAGGTTGCACAGTTAGATTTGAACTGGGAGCTGAACCCATATGTTCTGGAAGACTTCTGTACCTAGTGTCTTGTTCTAACTAATAGGCAAAGAGAAGAGGAAATATGGGCCAAGAGTTCATAACGCTTGGAAAGTCTATCAGGCTGATTTAAGCAGGAATAGCATTTGTTGGAAGAATATTTGGTAGCCTAGAAACAAAAGGAAAGCTAGAGAAGCAAACTTGGAAATTCTGTAGAAATTGAGAGATTGGAACCAGTCAAAATCATACCTTAAAAATGTTTTAGAACACTGGTGAGAACATCTCTGTTGGAATAGATCTTGCCATTGTCCCTACTGCTTAGAGTCACTTCAAATTAAAAGTCTGGGCTGACTGCATCCAATTGGCATAGATGGATGTGGAAATAGACCTTCTTTGTGAATCCTACAATGTGTATACAAACTTTCATTGTGAGTTTGTTTTCCTTATTCTAACGTTAGTGTAATGGGACAATAACAGTCACTGAAAACAGAGACTTCTGGTCAAGATAAATGCGTCAGTAGACATGCTTCACCTCCTCGCGCAACCACAGAAAGAATTACAACTAGACCTCAAAACAAATAACACCCAGAACTGTCAGAAAATTGATCTGTATGGAAGTCTACAACCAAGGATTTAAAGAAGCCACATTCATCCAGACTAGTAGGAGGGGCAGAGACATGGAGACAGGCAGAGAGGTGGCAGTGGTGGAATGGGAGGTCCCACATTCACATGTGGTAGATAAAAATCGAGAGGGATACCTTGGGACCACACAGCCCAGGGTTCCAGGACCGGGAAGATAAATCCCCATAATTCTGGTTGTTAAAACCAGTAGGGGTTGGTGTAGCAGAAGAAACTGCTGGATTTTAAGGAGACTTTGATTAAAGGGCCCGCATGGACTTAGACTGTACACAAACCCACCCCCTCTGGGACTCAGCACCAGGACAACAGCTGGAAAGGTGCCAGTCACATACGGAGAGTGGGTAAAGTGACTGGAAACAGGGCAAGTGCTGGGCAAACCTCCAGAAGCCAGGCAGCAGCATTGTCCCCTCTCTGAGCCCTCCCCCCAACCCCCAGAGTCACAAAGCAATGAAGTGGGTTGTGTTGCCCTGGTGATTATCTAAGGCTCTGCCCCACACAATTTACAGGTGCTTTTTCTACAGTAGGCCATGTTGCTAACACAGGGAGTCAGGGCAGCTGTACATAGTACACAGAAATAAACACAGGCTGACAAATCGAGGAGGCAAGGAAATATGGCCCAAATGAAAGAACAGAACAAAACCCCAGAAAAAGAACTAAACAAAATGGAGATAAGCAACCTCTCAGATGCAGAGTTCAAAACACTGATGATCAGGATTCTCAGAGAACTCAGTGAGTATGGCAACAACGTAAAAAAGACCCAGCAAGAAATGAAGGTTTACACTAAGTAGAATAAAGAATCTACAGGGAACCAATAGTGGAGGTAAGGAAGCCGAAATTCAAATCAATAACTTGATACATAAGGAAGAAATAAGCATTCAATGAGAACAGCAAGAAAGGAAAAGAATTAAAAAAAAAAAACAAAACAATAATATAAGAAGCCTCTGGGACATCTCCAGATGTACCAATATCCTAGTCATAAGGATGTCAGAAAGAGAAGAGGAACAGCAAGAAATTGAAGATGTATTTGAAAAAAATAATGAAAGAAGACTTCCCTAATTTGGCAAAGGAAATAGACATACAAGTCCAGGAAGCACAGAGTCCTAAATAAGTTGAACCCAAAGAGGATCACAGCAAGACGCATCATAATTAAATTGCCAAAGGTTAAATAAAGAATCTTAAAAGCACTAAGAGAAAAGCAAAGAGTTGTCTACAAAGGAGTTCCCATAATATTATCAGCTGATTTCTCAAAAGAAATTTTGCAGGCTAGAAGGGACTGGCCAGAAGTATTCAAAATGATAAAAAGCAAGGACCTACAACTTAGATGGATCTATCTAGCAAAGCTATCATTTAGAATTGAAGGGCAGATAAAGTGTTTCCCAGACAAGGTAAAGTTAAAGAAGTTAATCATCACCAAGCCATTATTACAAGAAATGTTGAAGGGACTTGTTTAAGAAAAAGAAGATCAAAACTATGAACATTAAAATGGCAACAAATTCACGGAAATCAACAACTGAATCTAAAAAAACAAACTAAGCAAACAACCATAACAGGAACAGAATCATAGATATGGATGTCATTTGGAGGGTTATCAGTCGGGAGGGGCAAGTGGGAGAATTGGGGGAAAGGTACAAGGATTAAGAAGCATAATTGGTAGGTACAAAGTAGACAGGAGGATGTTAAGGTACAGTATAGGGAATGGAGAAGCCAAAGAATTTACATGCATGACCCATGGACATGAACTGAAGTGGGGAATTGCTGGAGGGATTGGGGGTACCAGGCGGAGGAGGGCTAAGGGGGAAAAGTCGGGACAACTGTAATAGCATAATCAATAAAGTATATTTTAAAAAATAGTTGCTGAAAAGAAGTTGAAGTAAATAGGATACATGTCTTCGTAGAAGTGTGAATAGATTTACCCTTACCATAGTTCCTGTTTCTTTATTGTACATGTAGCTCTACAGAACAGGTGGATTAAGAGCAATTTTTAAGCATTTTAGTCTCATGACCCTTTATACTTTTAAAAATTAAGGACTACAAAGAGGTGGTTTAATTGATGTTTACTGTAGCAACAGTTAAAACTGAAATTTCAAAGAGTGTTTATTCCCAAAGCAGCAATAGCAAATCTGTTACATCTGAACGGGCTCTTGGGTCACACTCTGAGCACTGCTACATTCATTTATCTGTACATTACGTGAATAAACACAGTTTTTTCAGCAAAACTTCACAGTCTCAATATTATGTCATGAAACTATTAAAAGCCATCAATATTACAGAAATCCCCTTACCCAGATTTGAAAGTCAATTTTTGGATGTTAAAATACAAAAGAATAGAACTTTACATGGTACGTAAATTGGTATAAAAATAGTTAACAGCCCTCTTTCATTTAACAATTTAAACGAAGACAGCTAATTTGGACCTTTATATCCTTAAATGCTCTTTTTCAGGAATATGTATATAGTTTATTAGGACTTAAGACTGACGAAATCAGTGATTTTTGATACATATTATCATTTATTCTACAAATACCTTTATGTGATGGTTATCAGTGTGTTCCTATTATCTTCTGTGTTATAAATACTTTTCCAGGCCTCTCTTTTATCTTACTGTATACAGAAGTTTTTCTTTTGTTTGGTTGAACTGGTCGAAGCCAGTGTGTTGAGGCTAGAGAGGGTACCTCTGGTGCCTGGCCCACAGCAGACACATGACATGTGTGTTACGTGGATACATGAGCCTTACTCTTCAGGAATATTTTGATGTGTCAGGTGATTTCTGTGTATGGTTTATACATCGAGTGAGTGCTTTGTAGACTTGATAAACGTTGTTCCGTACAGGTACTGTGTATTAAATAATCTTTCTTCTGTTTTTGGTAATGTTTTCTTTAGTGTGTTTTTATTATAAGTAGGATTAGCTTGTTAAATTCTTAATGTTATATGACTTGATGAGTCTAATTTTTTTTACTATTTCTGCAAAATCTTATTTGCAAATTGAGTTTAAATCTCAAGATTTTCATAGGACTTGACGAGTTCTAAAATTTATATGTCAGGCTTCAATGAAAGGGCCAAAAATGGCCAAATAGTTCTGAATAAAAGGAACAGGAAGGGGAGCCTCTTCTCCCAGTTGTTGTTTTTTTTTTTTTTTTAAGATTTTATTTATTTATTTTTAGAGAGAGGGGAAAGGGGGGAGAAAGAGAGGGGGAGAAAGATCAATGTGTGGTTGCCTCTCACACGCCCCCTACTGGAGACCTGGCCCACAGCCCAGGCATGTGCCCCGACTGGGAATCGAACCCGTGGCCTTTTGGTTCACAGCCTGCGCTCAGTCCACTGAGTTCCATCAGCCAGGGCCCAGTTATTATATTTCTTATAGTAGTTAAATCTGTCTGTTACTGACACAAGGGTAGGGGACCCATGAGAATGGAACCCAAGGCAAGGGTTAAAGAGCCGACACTTCATCTGGGGAGTGCAAGCCCAAGGGTGTAGGGTGGAGGAAAAAGAAGGTGGGGGGAGCTGTGAAGCTGTGCAGTATGACACATTACCTTAGAGGGAAGTTTGTTCCCCTGCTTCCCTCTTTTCTCCCTCTTCCCACTAGTTGAGGTTCACTCCAGAGAGAGATGACTGACACATATTTCCATATTGTGCTATCCAGCTCTCAGCACCTGCTCAAGAAGCCAGGTCCCACATCCCACCTGTGGCATTCCATCCAGATCTGGAAGTGGAGCAGCAGCTCAGCATAGTTAGAACCAGGGCCAAGCAGGTCCACCACTTCAGCTTAGACTCCAGACAGCTCCGCGGGTGGGCCAGGTGACAGCAGAGCCATGGAGAGAGGCAGCTCCCTCAGGAAAAAAGGCGGTGAAGGGAGTCTGAGAGGGTTTGCAAGGTTGTGTCCAGATCTTAGAAATCAGGAAACAGACATAGTTCTTTACAAACGCTTGGCAGAGGTAACATTACAAATTAGTAAAGGATGGCACTACATAATAAATAATGCTGGGCCAGTTGGCTAACCATTATGAGTACCAAAATTAAAATGAATCTCTACATTACAACAAATACCATACAACAAATTACAGCTCTGGATTAAAGACTTGAAAAATGTGAAAGCAAAAACTTCTGAGATAAAAATACGAGAGTGCCTTTTTGACTTCTGTGTAGCAGTCGGTTTCTAAAACAAGATCCAGATAGCACAGACCATAAAGGGAGAAGAGTGGTAAATTTGGCTATTTTAAAGTTTAGAAACAACAAAACTTCAGTGGCACTAAGCAAAATGAAAACACCAGCCCAAGACTGTGAGAAGATACTTAAAATACATAAAACCAGTAGAAGGTAAATATTCCTAATACTAAAAATAAACAAAACTAGTACAAATCAATAGGGAACATATAAACAACCAAGTAGGAATGTCGGGCTAATTTTGTGAGTAGGTATTTCACACACACACACACATACACAAATCCAGTGACCCATAAACATGGCAGGCTGCATTTTAAAGTGTCAGAAGTGCAAATTAAAGGGTAGCTGTCATGCACTCACTAATTGACAGGGATGGTAAAGTGTGTTGACAAAGACAGAGAAATGGGAGCTTTGTGTGTAGACACTAAAAATCCATGGTTTTAAATGCTCTTCAGATTATCAAATCCCCGGAGGAGCAGCGAAATGTCCCTAAAATTTCACCACCACCCCCCCACCCCCAGTGGTGGCTCTCCTCCACTGGTTCTACTGTCAGCCTCATCCTGAGGGCTTGCCGTTCGCTGCCCAGGGTCGTTGCTAAGTAGATGAGGTGTGATGAACTTGAATTTAGTCTGTACATTTAATCTGTCATTGTTTATATATAAACTCTGTGTAAACTCAGGGCCTTATGAGGATATATTCTGATTTGCCCCATTAAATATAAAACAGTTGGAATAAAGAAGTTGGAGTTTGGCTTATGAACTCGTTAAAGAATAGGTTTCTTTATAAAAGAATATTAATAATTTGTGTTTTTCTGAACTTACGATTATCTTTTTAAAAAACAGCTTTATTAAGCTGTAATTCCTGTACCATACAATTCATCTGTTTTGAGTGTGCAGTTCAGTGGCTTTAGTACATTCACAGATATGGATCCATTAGGACGTTTTTACCATACCCAGGACAAACCCTGTGTGCACCCTTAGCCATTACGCCCCTTCCCCAGGTCCCCCAGCCCTAGGCAGCCCCTGGTCAGTCTACTTCCTGTCTCTGTAGCTTTGTTATGGACGTTTATTGTAAACAGAGTCAGACAATGTGTGACAATTTGTGACTGCCTCCTTTCACTTAACACAGTGGTCTCCCATGTCCACGGTTTCACTTTCCACAGGTTGTTACCCAAGGTCAGCCGTAGGCCACAGATACTAAATAGAAAAATTCCAGAAATAAACAATTAGTAAGTTTTAAATTGTACACCTTCTGAGGAGCGTGATGAAGTCGCTTTCTGTCCCGCTCTGTCCTTCCAGGATGGGACTCGTCCCTGTGTCCGGCACCTCCGTGCTGCACCCCCTCCTCTCCCGTTAGTCGCTGAGCAGCCATCTTGGTGGTCAGGGCCACAGCTGAGGTATCACAGGGCTTGTGTTCAAGTCACCCTTGTGGTACTTAGTAGTGGCCCCCAAGTGCAAGAGTAGTGATGCTGGCAATTCAGGTACGCCAAGGAGAAGTCTTGAAGTGCTTCCTTTAGGTGAAAAGGTGAAGCTCTCAATTTAATAAAGCACAGGAAAAAGTCATGTGCCAAGGTTGCAAAGGTCTGTGGTAAGAATGAATCTTCTATCCATGGAATTGTGAAAAAGGGAAAAGAAAGCCATGCTGGTTTTGATGTTCCACCTCAAACTGCAAGAGTTACAGACACAGTGCGTGCAAAGTGCTTAGTTCAGAGGGAAAAGGCATTAAATTTGTGTATGGAAGATGTGAACATATCATTCCAATGGATGGTAACTTGTTGAGCCTATGAGAAGACTCCATCAAGGAGTCCCCCGAAATGACTGACCTTATTAGCTTTGTTATTACAGTGTATTGTTCTAATTGTTCTAATTATGTATGTATAAGAAAAAAAACAGTGTATCTGTAATTCAGTACCATCGCAGTTTCTGGCATCCACCGAGCTCTTGGAACATAAGCCGTGTGGGTTAGGGGACACTGGTGTGTAATGATCTCAACGTTATAGCATGTATCAGTACTTCATTTTGTTTTTGTTTTTTATCGCTGAATAATAGTCCATTTTTTTTTATCCATCCACAAATTAATGGACATTTGAGTGTTTTCCACTTTTTGGCTATTGTGAATAATGCTGTGTGAACGTAACTTTTCATCTCTTTTAAGTATATATCTAAGAGTGGAATTACTGGGTCATATGGTAATTCTATTTTTTAACTTGTTGAAGATCTGCATAACTGTTCCACCGTGGCTGCACCGCTTTACATTTCACAACAGTGTGTGCTAGTTCCAGTTCCTCCACGCCCTCCCTCACGGACACTTGCTATTATCCGTCTTTTTAATTTAGCCATCCTGTTTGGATGTGAAGTGGTATCTCATTATGAGGTTTTAGTTTTATGATTTTATAAGGCACATTTCAGATTTTTCTCCCCACGTTTTATTTTAATACATGAGGAATGATGCCTTTAAGTTGTGGTAAAATTTTTTTTTTAATTGTTGATATTCTTTTCCTGACAGGCTAAGGAAATTTTAACAAAAGAATCAAATGTGCAAGAGGTTCGTTGTCCCGTTACCGTCTGTGGAGATGTTCACGGTCAATTCCACGACCTTATGGAACTCTTTAGAATTGGAGGAAAATCACCAGATACAAACTATCTGTTCATGGGTGACTACGTAGACAGAGGTTATTATTCAGTGGAGACTGTGACTCTTCTTGTAGCATTAAAGGTATGATTAATGAAATTCAGTTTTTTTTTAGGCTTTAAACCAGCAAAAGGCAAAAGTGGCAGTATTGCATATTATCTGTTTTATTTAACGATTCATTCAGTTTGCAATCCTTAAAATAATTGTTGATTTTACACCTTTTAAAAGAGAGATGAGAATAATACATTAAACCTTCCTGGTTACTTCTGGTAAATCATTGTCTCAGGGAATCCATAGCTGAGGTCTTGGGATCATTTTTGACTTAGTTGCTTACCCTTCATGTTTAGTCAATTAACAAGTCTTTTTTTAAACAAGTCTTTTAAAATTCTTGCCTTGAGAAGTGTGTTATCCCTGCGTCTTTCTGTTTTTACTGTCTCCACCCAGATTGCATCTTTAGCGCTCCACACTGATTATTGCCGTAGCAGTGATACTAGTAACTAATATTTCTGCTTCCAGGATCTGCCCCTCCAAATTTTCCTGGCCCTTGCGTGTGCTGCCTGATTAAATCTCTTTAACACTTTCATCTTGTCACTTCCCTGCTCCCAGATTTCACATTGCCTGTGGGCTCAGCTCAAATTCCTCGCCTGGCCCTCTATACTGTAGCCTGAATTTGCAGTTGGTAGCAAATCAAATCGAAGTGTTTCAGTACTTAGCCTGTCTCCATATATTTTCTTACTCAGTTTCTTCACAAGATCACTCTGAATTCTTACCGCTTATGTCAAGACTCAACTCAGGTTCTTCTTCCATGAAGTCTTCACCCACTTTAGCCTTATTCTTTTACTTTAAATTACTCTGCAGAGTATTGTCCCACCCCTTATTTATGTTATGTAGTGGTTCATTGCCTTGTATTTAGTTCACATACCTCTTTACTGAGATTAGTCCCTAAAGTGCGGAAGTCCTGCACAATGTTATACTTGGGGAGACCTCACCTCGTTTTAAGCACTGAGTTTAAGCCTGGACGTATGCAGTAGATGCTTAATCAGTATACCTGAGTAGAAGTGTGTATTTGCAGCTTTTGGTTAATTTGGTTTACAGAATCCGATGCTTTTTGTAACCTATCAGACATATTCCTAACTAAATAGTATGCTTTAGAGTATGTCTCTCTATTTTGTTATGGAAAAGAGATTATTAATACATTTGAAATCTTGCTTAGATTTGGCAAAGGCCTATTTTTGTTGGCAAATACAATCTTCTCCTGGAAAATAAAAGTTGAAAAGTGGGGGAGAAGTTAGTCTCTAGAGGAGTGTGTCTCAGGTCCAAGTCCCTGACCTGTGTTCCGCAGTAAGAAGCCCGTGTTCTGAGATGTAGAAGGACCGGTGAGGGTTTGAGGCTGAAGGCATTTGAAACAAAAAATCACATACACGTTTATCACAGCAATACAGGTGTCAGTTAATAAGGGTTCCAAATGGTAATGAAGAAGGATGTCCACACAAAATATTTTATCGTAATTTTATCGTAATTTAATCAATGGTTATGCATGAGAACATGTTTTACTCTGAGAAAGATTTAACATTTAACTTACTAGCAGACAGAAAAGCCACTTAAAGAAATGGGTCATAGGTTAATGTATTTAACATGTCACTGGTAAAAATAATGGTTTACACCATGGTTTGTTTTGTTTTTGTTTTTGTTTTGTTGTTGTTTTTCTGCCTTTCCTCCAGGTGCGTTATCCAGAGCGCATTACAATATTGAGAGGAAACCACGAAAGCCGACAAATCACCCAAGTATATGGCTTTTATGATGAATGCCTACGAAAGTATGGAAATGCCAATGTCTGGAGATACTTTACAGATCTATTTGATTATCTTCCACTTACGGCTTTAGTAGATGGACAGGTGTGTGTGTGTGTGCTCCCTGTGTGGTTGGAGGTTGGGATGGAGTAAAAGTTGGAAAAGATTCTTCTAGAAGTTCAGGGTCTAGATTTATCTGACGTGTTTC
>VMDR010033294.1:0-11409 GCA_007922815.1 Macrotus californicus
ATAAGATAAAATTGTGCAAGAAATCTGAGCTTGGGCTTATCAACCTTAATCATGTGTTTCATCAGACTCGTGTTTTCCATTTCAACTTCTGGTCCTTTCTTGCATTTAGACTGGCTTTGAATATGAACTTGCATGAACTAACAGACTTTTCAAGTAGGATATGATTTTATAAATGACAAGATAAAGAGACATGTCGGGGTCTTCCTGAAGAGTTTCAGAACTAGTATACATTAAATATAATGTAAAACATTTACACATAGAATGAAAACTGAAAGTTCTATAATAATTAAATTTTTTGGAGAAGTTATATTAGAAAAGATTATAGTCAACCTTGTCTAGAATAAGTGAACTACAAATACATTTATGGAAGTATTCTAAATAATAACCATTTATGTTAATTATGCTGACGTTATAGAGCAGCCATCCATATGGTATCGGTGGACATAGTTTGAGTACATGCACCACACTAGGTCCTGGGAAGGCTATCATAGGTTTGAAGTCTGGCTTCCATGGGGTTTTAGTATAATTACAAACTTATACAATCAGTTGCTCTAATGCCTTGTGAATAAAATTTTTTTTCATATTGCATGTACACTTGAAATCTATGAAGAGATGAAGAGCTGATAGTCTTTGCTCTCATAAAAGACAGAGCCTACAGCAGCAGTGGCAGCGGGATGGGTCCCAAAGAAGCGGGTGCACAGCCAGGCTCTCTGATACTGTTGCTGGCTCCACTGGATTTAAATCACTAGTCCCATGATAAGCTGAAGAACAGTGGTCTGTCTGTTCTTATTTTCAAAATGTTCGGCTTTCTGGCTCAAGACTTATAATCGCTATTTCTGAAAATATATCCAGTATTCCTTTATCTACTCATCTCCATCTCATGCACACCTCCATACTACAGCGAAACAACCCCTTATTAACATTCAGGAGATTTGCCACTGCCTTAGGTCTAGATTGATTCTTTGTCTGAGTCGATGCATAAATGCCTACTTTAAAACAGCTTTTGATCTTTAACCAATGAAGTGCTCAGCCTTGGACACACTCTGTGCACTGTTCACACACATGCAAAAGGTAGGTGGAAAGTTCATTTTTCAGTAGAAGCCATAGGCTTAACATCCATGAGAAAATGAAAACATTTTCGAACCTTCCAATAAGGATTCTAGAATCCTCTTAAAAGAGGTCTGCAGCAATATATTCAATATACTATTACAAGTTGACCTTTATGTGTAGGTTTTCTCAATTCTTTGCCTTTTCAACTTTCTAGAGAAATGTTGCCTAGAACTGGCACAAACTGGCTTTGTAGGAGATAGGTAAGTCTGTTAGGTCAGTCCTTTGCATATAACTGAAGACTTGAAATCGAATCTGAGAATTCAGCCCATTGACCACAGCATGTGTGGCACATGTCACGAGATACTTGCATTTATACTTCTCCCAAGTCTCAGAAATCACAATTTATAAATATATATGCAGAATTGATACATGTAAACAGAACTTATGCATATACATATATATTTGTCTTAGATACCAATGAAGCATTACATGTTTAAATAGTGTGCTCTCATTTGATATATAATTTAACTGCATGTATTTGCAGTTACGGGTTTACCTTTGATTACAATAAATGATTGCCTTATGATCAACAGTACACATTCCAAGGTAATTTCTACGGTAACCGCTCTATACTACTGTACTTCGATGTTACAAATGTAAAAGTTCTTTGTTTCACCAAAAACTTCCAAATAAAATAAAAGTAAATAAAATTGTTGCCATTTTCAAGACAGATGATATTTCACTTAGAATAATGTTACCTCTAAAACCAAAGAATTAAAATCCTTTGCCTATTTTTAGTTGAATGTTTATGGTTTGAACAAAGAACGAATAACTCCATTGCCTAGCCCATCATACACGTTATTACTCTGTTCACAGATGAAAGCATTTTCTAAATAAACTTTAAATCCTAAAAGGAAAGTGGATGGCATAATAATATTATGATAGGGGCTAGCAGATATAATCAGTGTACCAAAACTTCTCATTTTTACTGGATAAATTTAAAAGAGTTTATGATTTTTCCTTGACACTTTAAAAGGTAAAAAGATTTATTCCAGTGGAAAAATAATCCAAAGACTGGTAGACAACTTCTTGTTGTTACAGGAAGAAATCAATTGCAATTCAAATGTTAATGTGTTTTTTCCAAACTCCATAATTCAAATAAAACTGGCTAAAAGAAATCTGGAATAGATGATAAAATATGGATGTGTATGAGTGCCTATCACATATAAGAATGATTAATTTGCAATGATAGCCAGCAGACCCTGCCTTTCTGAATAATACAAATACATCTGTGGCCCTTCAATTAGATTTTTGCTATGCAAGTTTTCTCTAGATGTGTTTGATTTTAACGATTCACTTTCAGGATAACATCTAAAGGACTCCCATCATGAGAAAACAATTTTAGCACCACATCTGAACTTACTGCCAGACAACTGGTCATCTCTAATCACAACTGACTTGTCCATTGAGGTTCACATTTTTTAGGCAATTTATCTCATTCATTTCTTCATTTATTGTTCCCAGGTAATATATTTTGGAACCTCTGATTTGTCTTTTAACATATTTGTAAAATAATAATTTTGGTAGGTTTCCATTGTATCACTGAAATAATGAGACAAAAGGGTGATGAATCTGGATCGTAATCAATAAGCAAGTTCAAACACTGCCTTTAACCACTGCGCCATTAATCAAAGGAGAGCAAGGATACATGCAGAGCACTGAGACTGTGATTTCCCGCTAAAAACACATGGGAAGCAATTCGTGGTCAGCATTTAAAGCGTCACAGTGATATACTTTAAAGAACACTGTGTGAACTCATTTTGAGCCGTTAACTTACCCAAGACTGTGAGCTCTGCAGAGGCACTAATATTCTCATTTTTATATGTGACAACACAGGTGTAAGTTCCACTGTCATCATCTGTCACATTGGAGATAAGCAAGTTACTTCCACCCAATAATGAATACTTTTTGGACCTGCAAGACATAACACAGATGAAATTAGAGAGTAGATTAACATATGTATGTGTTAGCCAGGTACTCAAGGGATTGAATGAACTCCACAAAAGCACAAATTATAAAATTGTAAAGAAGCTCCATGTCATGGGGGCTTGATAATACCACTTTTATCAGTCAGAAATTCATTCAAGGTAAACCCCTCCCATTGGAAGTCTATGTGCAGTGATCAAAGAACTAAAGTAGATTAAACTTGAATGAACGTTAGTACTGAGAAGAGATTCATAGATAATCTGGTCCAGTTCTCTCATTTTGAATTTGGAAACTGCAAGACCCAGAGAAGATGTTCCCCACATTGGAAGTCAATGTCCTCTGGCCTGACATTCAATTTAGTAAGCTTTGTACAGCCTGGTTATGTTTGGGGAACACATCTTGACATGCTGAAGATGAAAATGGATTTCCAGCATGCTTTAATATTCTCAGATGTATTGTGATACCATACCATTGATTGTTGTTACAGAACTATATATTTAAGGTAGATGAAATTTAAAGATTAACCTATTGTCTATGAACCTATC
Organism: Macrotus californicus; assembly: GCA_007922815.1. Classification (NCBI taxonomy): domain Eukaryota; kingdom Metazoa; phylum Chordata; class Mammalia; order Chiroptera; family Phyllostomidae; genus Macrotus; species Macrotus californicus. Next base: position 3,582 of record VMDR010033294.1, read on the forward strand.
TTATCATAGAAAATAAAGGTGTTAAAAAGGAGCACGCCAAATCTCAAAATCAATGAAATTAATTTCTTAAGTGAAATCCATTTAATCAAAATGTTTCAGACTAAGTGTTCCATCCTATTAAGAGTTTACTTTCTAACTATGCCTTAATACTAATGTCCAGTAATTCAAACCCAGCCAAGTTCTTTTCCTACCTTATCTCAAACATTTGTTATAGATAAGATGGTGAGAGATCTAATTGAAGCTAAGAAAGTTACACAGACCCAATATATTTGAAAGCTATATTTTGAATTTCAGAAATTGTGGTTTCTTAAGAAATATTTCACTCTCTAAACCACTTCCTTAGGATGAGATCCTTCAGTGTGTCTTTGCTGAAGAGTCTTTGGGCAGGACCATCTCAGTGGCAACCCTGGCTTTTCAAGTTTCCTGTCAGAATTGATCGCATGGATTTTGAATGTTCCCCACACTGTGTCTTTCCCATACTGTATATGTATATGTATATGTATATGTATATGTATATGTATATGTATATGTATATGTATATGTATATGTATATGTCTCTCCTATATAGTATAATGTCAAGACATGCAGAAAAACATTTAATTATTATCAAAAACCCTAATCATTGTAGGTGCCTACATTAAGCTAGAAAAAGATACACAGTAGCACACACTGCCCAAAAGCCCCACATGTATGGTTACCTGAGTTGGACGGCTTCCTCTCCTCGTAACCAGGTGAAGCTCGGGGGAGGGTAGCCAGAAACGCAGCACTCCAGGACGGCGTCCTTTCCTTCAATGGCTACCACATTGGATGGTCTCTGCAGGAAATACAGCTGCCTATGCAGTCCTGGATCTGTGGGAGAAAAAAACATGGAATCCATCTTTTCCTAAAACCATGCAAAGAGAAATGAGGTACAAGAGGTTGGATCATTTTATTTTCCTAGCAACACTGTGATGGAGAAGGACAGAAAAATGGAAAGATGCCATTGAAACTTATGAAATAAAGTTTTTAAAGGGGTTTTCCATCCTTGGTTTCTAGAATTATGATATTAGAATATTCTTAGCTGCTGATGACATCAGGGTATAAGGCAATGGGAAAAAGTATGAGACTACATGTCACTCCTCTGGGCCACAGGCCTTGTTGTTTTGTCATTATTAGAGAATACAACAATATTATCAGTGACTTTTCTAAATGTTACCACCCTAAACTTATTGATATATTCCGTTTGCCTGCCACTAATATCGATTCTACTTTCTTCTGCTTGGTGCATTTTGCTCCTGTGGATTGGGAAGTAAGAAACATGTTAGAATTATGTTAAGTAACATACGAGTACAGAGGATTAGAATATAGAAGACATTGAGAAAATGCTTGCTGTCTTCAAAAAGGAGGTCACCCTAAAGTTTGTTTTTATAACAATGTTTCTAAGTCTTCTGCTTATTTTTAATTTTTAATGACTTTACAAAACTGAGGCTCTGGATAATGAAGAGATTCCTGCAGCCTTGGGCATTGTCCAGTGGACTTTCTAGTTACACATATCTCAGTATTCATTTTACCAGCAGGAAAGCGAAACAGTGTCTGTTCAACCCAGGGACTCATTCCATTCATCTTACAACTCATTTGATTCCAACTTCCTAAGGTTAGTTACATCAAGAGGAATAAGCAAAAAATCCCCAAAATCCTAAGCACAGGGTTCAGCACTGTCAAGAGCAAGCCTTGTGAAAGTTAAGAGTGTCTCTTCCACCAGTCTTATAAATCCGACTCCTCTGCCAAGGACACACCACCAGCAGCCACCTGGTTGGGTGGGCTGGGAAGAAATCCTCCCAGTGGTGGTAACAGCCTCCAACTTATCTGCTGACTAAACTTCTATCACTCAAAGTTCATTTTAAAAACATAATATGCTATATGTCCAGATCCCCATTAAACCCACATCCCTCAATGAAGCTTTATTTCAGGCCATTTTCAACTCAATGCATTAAATAGAATTAGCATGAAATTGGTTATACTGCAAACTCAAAGCAAAACCTTGAAGCAAAGAAAATGAGGCAGGAGGATCTTAAAAGCTAGATTTGGGGTGGAGAGAGAATGGACAAGGGAGGTTAGATCCAACTGACCAGTGCGGGTCAAGGTCAGGGCTGAGGGTGGAGATCTGGAAAGAAGGAACATGGATGCTCATCATCCTTGGTCCAACCCAACTCCACACACGTTGATTATAGGTCAACAAAAGCACATCAATTCTCCAGTTAATGGTTAAAATAGTAATTGTCATCTAAAGTACTCTTGGCATGAAAAAGAGAAATTCACACTTTCTCTATCTTCTCACAAGTGTTTCTGGTTGTTACAGCAACAAAAATAAATATTCTTCACAATGAAAATATTGAAAGAGTTTTCTAAATGTGTTAATCCTTATTAAAACAATATTGTAGAAAAATCTCTCAAAAGGTTTAAAAATTGTTAGTGGTGTATTTCATTTCTCTTCTTGAAAAATGACCTTTCAAATAGCATGAAAATTCTTTGAAGGACAATATTGCTTAAAAATAAATTTTCTGAAATAGGTTCCCAACATTTGCATGTATAAATAACTATCCTTATAATGGAGGCCTATTCATTTGATTGCTTTCTTCCACCCCCTGTTCCTCAGCAGAAATGTCTCAGCTCTATGCATGGTATAACACTACAGTACACATTATAATATACTGCTATATATCACAGTATACAATAGAGTATACAAGGGGGCACCCCCAAAAATCCCAGAATTTATTTATTAAAAATTGTGTATTTATTCTTACATGTTTAAACTTCAGTCATCTTCAAAATACTTTCCATCTGATGCAATACACCTACTGAGATGTTTTTCCACTGCTCAAAACGGTTTTTGAACTCATGGATTTTGATGCCTTTTAGTGCTTCTGCCATTTTTTGTTCCACCTCTTCCACATCAGCAAAATGTTTCTGTTTGAGGACTTTTTCATCCGGAGAAACAAATAAAAAATTGTTGCACAGGGAGAGATCTGGTGAATAGGGAGGGTGGGGCATGGGAGTTATGCCATTTGGGGGCAAAAATTGCTGAACACTCACCATGGTGTGGGAAGGTGTGCTCATAAACCCCTCATCGTGAATTGGGCAAATGCGTTGAAAGAGTCTTCAAAAAAATTCACTGAAGCTGAAGGCAGCCTCTCACAACAACACCAGCTGGTACACTGATACTGAGGGTTCCTAGAACACTACTTAGTGGGGGACGCCTGTACTACAAGAGGCCTGCCCTTCAGAAGATAATTTTAGTTTTTTTGGGGGGCCCCTCATAGTATACTAATACTATATATATACACTATAATTCTACTATACTATATACATATTATATAGTATACTATGTACACTATTGTATTCTATAATATGTATGATATAGTATATTATATAGATCTTACTTGATGTTTTCTATGGGTAGAATAGTATCTTACTTGATGTTTAACCCATAGAAAACATCCAGTAAAATCTACATAATTTTATCTTCTAGCTAAAAGAAATGTTACCTGGAAACTTTGTGCAATGCTACTTATTTATCCAAGGAAGATCCAACATTTCAACTCAAAATATTATTCTTTCTTTTATCAAAAAATAAAATCATGCATCACAAAATGGTTATTTTTTAAAAATCTGTTATATTTTTATTTTAAATTGTCAAAAAATTAAACAAATAGTACAGAATTCTCATATAGTAGTTCCCATTCCTAGACCCTCAGTTTTCCTTATAATTAACATCTTACATTATTATGGTACATTCATTACAGTTAATGAACTGATATTGATACATTATCATTAAAGTCCATAGTATATATTGAAGTTCACTCTTTGTGTTGTACATTCTGTGGATTTTGACAAATGCGTAATATCATGCATCCAACATTACGGTATCACACAGAATGTTTCACCACCCTAAAAATGCCCTGACTTCACCTGTTTATTCCTTGCCCGCAGCCCCTATCATAAAGCCCAGGTGATCATTGTCTTTTTACTACTTATATAGTTGTGCCTTCCCCAGAATATGATGTAATTGGAACTTTACTGTGCTTAGACTTTTCAGATAGATGTTTTTTGACCCAGCAATATGTTCTTAGGGTTCCTATGTTTCTTTTTGTGGCTTGACAGCTCATTTATGTTTATTACTGGATGTTATTTCTTTAATGGATGTACCAGAATTTGTCTCTTCCCCTACTGAGGACACCTTGGCTGCTTTGAGTTTTTGGTGACTATGAACAAATCTGCTATAAACATCGATGTGCAGCTTTTTGTCTGACTGTAACTTCTGACTCAATTGGGCAAACACCTAGGAGTGTGACTGCAAGATTGCACGATAAAGCGATGTTTATTTTTCTTTTTAATTTTCATTTTTATTTACTTAATTCTTAATTGTATTTTTTCCATTACCATTGATCCCCCCATACCCTCTTCCAGCTCCACTCCTAAACTAAGCTCCTAAACTATCTTCCAAAATAGCTCTGTAGTTTTGCATTCTCATCAGCAATGAATGAAAGTTCCTGTCACTCATTACTCTGTAAGCATTTCCTGTGGTCATTTGGGGGCGATTTCAGCTATTTTTATAGGTGTCTAGAGATAGCTTATAATTGTTTTAACCTTTCCCAGGGACGTTGAGCACATTTCACATGCTTAGTTTCCACATGTATATCTTCTTCAGTGAGGTGTTGGTTCAGCTCTTTGGCCTATCCTGTGACTAACTTGTTTTCTCATCATTGAGTTTCAAGCATTTGTTGCACAGGGTGGAGCAAAAGTAGGTTTAAAGTTGTGAGTGTGCAAAACATAATTTATTCTTGGATTATTTACTAATTGTATTTTCTTTGTGAACAACCAAAAACCTATTTTGGCCTACCCTGTATATTTTGGATATAAGTCTTTTATCAGATGTTTGTTTGGCAAATATTTAACAAACAAGCCATGGCTTGTTTTTCTCATTCTCTTAACATTGTCCTTCGCAGAGCAGAAATTACTAATTTTCATGAAGTCCCCATCAGTTTTTCCTTTCATAGAATGTTTTACAGGCAACATATCTAAAAACTCATGTTTGAGACTAAGACCACTTAGATTTTCTCGTGTGTTGTCTTTCAGAAGTTTTCATAGTGTTGTGCTTTATATGTAGGTCCATGAGCCATGTTGAGTGAATGTTTGCAAAAGGGATAAAGTCTGTGTTTAGCTCCTTTATTGTTTGCATATGGTGCACGATTGTTTCAGCACCACTTGTTGGAAAGATGATTCTTTCTCCGTTGACTTGGTTTTGCTGTTTCTCAAAGATCAGTTGACTGTTGGTGTGGGTCTGTTACTGGGAGCCATACTGCCTTTCACTGATTTATTTCCCTATCATCATGCAAACAGAATACTGACTCTCATAGCTCTGTAACAGGCCTTGATGGCAGGCAGTGCACATCCTCTGACTTTCTTCTCTGCGCTGTACTCTCACTATTTTGGGTCTCTCATCTTTCCATATAACCTTCAGGATCAGTTTATTGTGATACAGAAAGTAACTTGCTGGGATTTTTGTCTACTTTAAAATATCAGGCATCACTGGGCTCAAATGGCTACAAAAGAACCATCTACTCTTACTTTTTTAGACAGAGTAAAAACATTCCAGATTACTTGAATCTTGACCTAGCCCTCTTCACTTATGTTTATTATCTTTGTGGCTCTATAGGCACTGAAACCTGTGACCCTAGTCATACACATAGAAATGTCAGCTCTTCTATTAAATTTATTAGGGCAATGTTGGTTAATAAAATTATATAGGTTTCAGGTGTACAATTCTATAATACAACATCCATATATTGTACCGTGTGCTCACCACCCCCAGTCAAGTCTCCTTTGACCCTTTAACCTCTTCTACATTTCCCGACCCCCCCTTTCCCTTTGGTAATCACCATAGGGATGTCTGTGTCTAATAAGTGTTTTTTGTTTGTTTGTTTTTGGTTTCTTCTGTTGCAGTTTTTGCTTAATCCCTTCTTTTTCACTCAGCCCTGATAACCACATCCCCTCTGACAGGTGTCAGTCTCTTCTCTATCTATGAGTCTGTGTCTGTTTTGTTAGTTTATTTCTTTCATTAGATTCTACATATGAGTGAAGTCATATGGTACTTGCCTTTCTTTGACAGGCTTATTTCACTTAGCATAAAGTTCTCCAGGTCCATCCATGATGTCAGAAAGGGTAAGATTTCCTTCTTTTGTGTAGCTGACTATTATTCCAGTGTGTAAATGTACCATAGCTTTTTTATCCACTCATTGACTGATAGGCACTTGGGCTGCTTCCAGATCTTGGCTATTGTAAATAACACTGCAATGAACATAGGGGTGCTTATGTTCTTTTGAACTAGAGTTTCAGGATTCTTCAGATATATTCCCAGAAGTAGAATCACTGGCTCATAAGGCAGTTTCATTTTTAATTTTTTGAGGTAACTCCATACTGCTTTCCACAGTGGCTGCACCAATTTGCATTCCCACCAAGAGTGCACTAGGGTTCCCTTTTCCCCACATCCTTGCCAACATTTCTTTTGTTGATTTATTGATGATAGTCATTCTGACAGGTGTGAGATGGTATTTCACTGTGGTTTTAATTTGCATTTCTCTGATGAGTAGTGATGCTGAGCATTTTTCATATGCTTACTGGCCATCTGTATATCCTCTTTGGAGAAATGTCTGTTCAGATCCTTCGCCCAGTTTTTAAATTGGATTGTTTGTGTATATGTGTGCATGTGTGTTTGATGTTGAGCTCTATATTATAAATTTTGGATATTAACTCCTTATTAGATGTATCACTGGTGACTATGTTCTCTAATTCAGTGGGTTGTCTTTTCATTTTGTTGATAGTTCCCTTTGCTGTGCAAAAAGTTTTGTTTGATATAATACCATTTGTTTATTTTTGCTTTTGTTTCCATTGCTCAAGGAGATAGTTTAGAAAAAATATTGTTATGAATAATGTCTGAGATTTTGTTGCCTATGTTTTCTTCTAGGATTTTTATGGTTTCAGGTCTAACATGTAAGTCTTTAATCTATTTCAAGTTTATTCTTATGTATAGTATACTAAGAAAATGTCAGTTTTTGGCAGAGAAATTTTGTTTCAAGTACATTTCTCTAATAAATTATAATATTATGAAATTTCTAAAAAAGCTAATAGAGATTTTTTAATAGAAAATAGTTCATATGCTTCACAACATTGTGATAGATTAAATATAATCACAAATTATTGAGTTCTCCCAACCAGAATCGATGATCTAGTTCCTTATGATCTAAATCTGGCCTGGCCCTGGGTCTCCTTTAGATTGCGGTATGAGTTACACTGTGAATTCTGGAGTCAAGGCCTCCGTAAATGAGAGTCGCTGAAACCCCCCAGCCTCAATTAGCACCACCTACTGACAGACGAGTGACGCCATCTAGAACCTTCCACCTCAGCCACACGTGCACGAGTGGATCAGAGTGACACCAGAAGACTGGCTGCTAGGACAAACCCCAGAATCAAAAGCGATAATAAATTGTTTTACGTCACTGAATTTTGGAGTGGTTTGTTACGTAGCAATAGATGTCTGAAACATCACACATGAGAATGAAAACGAATCACACCCATCCCAGTGATTTAAATGACCAAGTTAGCTTTTTAAAAAATATATGTTTGTTTGTTTGTTTTTGTTTGATGTTTGGTTTCTGTTTTTGTACTATTAGGGTAATTTTGGCTATTTACACAGACATTATGAAACTTGACATCTGCCTTATTTTTCTTTCTTAAAACGTGATTTTTTTTAGAGTAGTGACAAGAAAGTATATTTATGTTTTAAAATAGG